>LR750952.1:182569-247749 GCA_902729485.2 Mus minutoides | reverse complement strand
TGGCTTTGTTCATTTCCATCACCTGTTTGGTATTGTTTTCCTGTAACTCTCTAAGTTTTTCCTCTATAAATGCTTCTAGTTGTTTAACTGTGTTTTCCTGCATTTCCTTCTTATAGTCCTCCATCATCATCATGACGAGTGACTTTATATCCATGTCCTGTTTTTCTGGTGTGCTGTTGTATCTAGGACTTGAAGTGGTAGGTGAGTTTGGATCTGGTGATGCCAAGTACCCTTGGATTCTGTTGCTTCTGTTCTTTCGCTTACATCCTGCCATCCCTGCCCAAGGAGACCTGGTGTTGGTGCAGACCAGAAGGGTGCGTCTGTCCTGTCCTGGGCCTTTATCAATCTCCCGCTGGTGTCTCAGGTCACTTGCGATTGGGCTGGAGCAGATGCTGAGTTCAGCTGCTCACCTGTGGTCCGAAGATAGGCTGGGGAGTCCCAAAGGGGCCTCAGGGAGAGTGGGCAGAGCCTGTGCCCAAGCCCTGAGCTGGTGCGGGGTGCACCGGACTGGACCTGAAGGAAGAGTCTGTCCTGCTCTGGGCCTTTATCACTCTCCTGGCTGGTGTCTCCTGAGCCTGGTGCTGGAGCAGTGTGGGCCATAAGGGAAGGGGTCCACTGCCACCCTGTCTATCTCCCGGCTGCAGACTGAGGTCCCATGAGATTGGACTGGAACAGATGTGTGTTCCTCTCACCAGTGTTCCAGAGATTGCTAGGAGAGTTCCACCAGAAACCTGGTCTGGTGCACAGCCCCCGGGCCTTGCGCCCTGCGCTGGAGCGGTGTGGACCGGAAGGGAAGGGGTCCGCTGCCCACATGTCTATCTCCCAGCTGCAGACTCAGGTCCCACAAGATTGGACTAGAACAGATGTGTGTTCCTCTTACCAGTGGTCTCAAGATCGCTAGGAGAGTCCCGCTGGAAACCTGGGTGGGTGCACAGCACCCAGGCCTTGCGCCCTGCGCTGGAGTGGTGTGGACCGGAAGGGAAGGGGTTCGCTGCCCACCTGTCTATCTCCTGGCTGCAGACTGAGGTCCCACGAGATTGGACTGGAACAGATGTGTGTTCCTCTCACCAGTGTTCCCGAGATTGCTAGGAGAGTCCCACCAGAAAGCTGGTCGGGTGCATCATAACATTTTTTAACCAGTGAAAGACATTTAGAAATTAAAAGGCAAGTTACAAAAACAAGGAAACTATTGGTAATATGAATTTCAAACAAATAACTTATACATAAGCATATTAAAAATTGTTAAAACTCAGTAAATACTTCAAATGTAGTCTAGAGATACAAATAGAAAGTTCATAAAATAAAATATGCAAATGACCCTAGAGAATAAAAAATATATCAATAATTTTTTGTAGTAAACTTCCAACCCCAGTAAGCCCATGCAGAAACACACAACTCAGCTATTCTATTTATAAGCTGTATGCCAAGATTGGGCAAATCTAACACTACACTAATCTATTCCCCAGCTATGAGATTCCCAGCTACTTGCCACATCCCCAGGCCATGTGGTTCTGCTCCATGTTCCTTCTACCTCTTCTTCTTCTGTCCTCTGTCATCCCCTACCCTTCCTCCACTCTGTGAAACCTCCACTTCACTTCCACTGCCCAATCACAGGCTCCAGCCTTTATTTGACCAGTTAGAATGGGGCAAATGTTAACATGAGATCACCTGAATGTATGATCCTCTCCTCTTCTGGGAAGCCCCTCTGGAGAACCAGAATTAACATCAGAATATAAACAGCACTGAGGAAACCCACACATCATGAGAGATCTACAATTCAAAAGTCAAGGTGTAATATTCATACACAGTTAACAGCTAAAGTTGAAACAGTACCTGGTGGTGTCAGTGTTTAAAGAACCTGGAAAGAGTTAAGATCATGACAGCTACTGAACACATAACTCTGCACAGCTGCTTCCCAGCAGAATCTGGCAGTCCCCCGACAAGAAGCTAAATGTCCATTTATCATGAAGCTTACCATTTTCACCTCTAGAAGTTTGCTCGAGATCAACACAAACATGTCAGCATCATAACTTGTAGATGAATGCCATAGCACCTGTGTTCATAATCATAAAATGATAATCCCCTCCGTTGGTTAAATGAGAAACAGAAGAACTAATTGTGGTACATCCTTACAATGGAGTCCATGTTGGGTACAAAATGGAGCAAATCTTTGACAGGCACAATATATACAATGACTATTACAATCAGTCCGAATAAAGGTGGTGTGAGTGAAACTATCCACACTGTATTACTCCATTTGTGTGACTTTCTACAGATGAGAGACCAGTTTATCACAATAGAAAATGTCTTGAGATCAAGAGAACAGTCCTAGGAACAGAAAGGAATGGTGAACCTTCAAGTGTTTAGTAGGTTGGGTATGTTTGTCAGCATCCATATACCTTATAATTGAAAGTATACATTTTATTTCTCAATTAAGTTGCTACTTTTTAAGCGGATAAAGACATAACCAAGATCAACTGTACTGACTAGCTTTGTGTCAACTTGAGGAGACCTCAGTTGATAAAATGTCCTCAGCAGATTGACTTGTTGGCAAGTCTGTGAGTACTGTCTGGATTACTGATAGAAGTGAGAGGGTTGTACCCAGTGTGGGTAGTGATACCTCAGGGCAAGTGTTCTTGAGTTTTTATAATAAAGATGATGACAAAAGCCAAGGACAACAAGCCTGCCGGTGACACTTGTCCTTGACCTCGGCTTCAGTTCTTACCTCCAGGTTCCTGCCTTTATTTCCTACCTGACTTTGTTTGCTTGAGGGCTATGCTGTGGAAGTGTAAGACCAAATAAACCCTCTGTCAAGGCTATGAGGTTGCTTTTCTTCCTTGCTTAATATTCTTTTCATTCCTTTCTATTTTCTTTCTTAAATAATGCACAACTTTTATCATTTCTATGATAAAAAGCACCATATTTTAGAACCTTTTTTTTTTTCTAGATGTTTCTATGCTGTCCTCTTTTATTGTCTCATCTCATCTTGCCTTGGTACTTCCTTGAAGTTTTGGAAGTGGGATCAGTAAGAACTACTAAAGAGAAGCTCTGACTTATTTCCCCTCTCCAGGCTAGAACACTTAAAAATAAATATTGCTTCATACAAGGTCTTCTCTGTGTTTTATTTGCTAGCAATTAAAGTAGCCAAAGACCTCACAGATCTATTGTTGTGGACCATTCCACTTGGCACATCTTGACCTCTGGGGACTAGAAACTTAGCTTCTTTGGACACAAGAGACAGTGTTTCTTTTAGCATTTCCACAGGCTACAGTTGACCTCTCCTTGTCCTCTGGTCTAAGGATATCGTAACAAAATTAATATTGGAGACTCCCAAAGTCTGATTAACCATCTTGTTGAAGTGGTACAGGGCAGAGGGTAACTTTGTACACAATAATTTTTTAAAAATTTTAAAAGTTGCCATGGTATAAGGCCATGTGGTACTCACTTCTTTGTAAATTTAATTAAATCACCTATTCCTAGGAGAGGCTTTTCAGCAATGATGCAAGGAGGTATTGCAAGTAAGACAGACTGAGGTCGATTTGGATAGGTGCTCAGTCAGATTTTTCCATTTAGACTGTCTTGAGCTGATATACATTTTTGAATGATTCAGTGTGCATTTTTATTTTCTAATTTTCTGGGTCATGTTTTCCAATACAATGGAGACTGAAAGAACAAACTCGCTGTATGAGTTGCAATCCAAGGGGGAAATAAAATATTCCTGCCAGGTTGAGAACCCTCAAGAAAATATTTGTCCGATCCCCCTTCATTTATGGGTTAGTAGAGGTACTTATTATTGGCATTTATTCAGGTTTGCATTCTTTTGTTTTGAATTCTTTAATTCATTCCTTCACCTGCTTGTGGATCAAGTACATTCTTGGTAAACAGAGCTAAGTTGAAGATACGAAGATGTCTTAAATGTGTTTTCATTAAATCCATGATTTTCTGAACTTGGATTTGTGGGCATCGCATGTACTTAGTTTCTTATTCTTAAATCATTTCTGGAAAAATCTCATTACTCTTATTTTCAAAAATGAAAGGAATGAGACTCGTTCAAAATTTGATCTCAGATATCATGAACTAGAAAATCCAGATCCATTGCTCTCAGCCATGCTGTCTCTTCAATCATGTTTTAGAGATGAAACCAAACGATCTAATGCAGGTCAGAGCAACATAATGCAGAGTTGAATAAGGTGGGGCTTCGGCTTCTACTTGAGGATAGAGACTTCTCAACTTTGTGCACTATGCCTACAGGAGACTTGCAAATCTCCTCTAAAATGGGGGCCAGAGCAAATAACCACAAAGATCCTTGGTTTTCATCAGTTTTAAACATTTCTAATTTTTCATTTTTCCCTCAAAATTATACTCAAATGGCTTCAGAATTCTGCAGTAAGAAGTTTTGTGACTTTCTTAGATTGTCATTGTGCTTTCTGTTTTTGTTTCTTTCTGTCACATCAGTTACACTCCATAATGCAAAAGCGATGTATTGGGCATTTAATTTCAGGGAAATTAGATATTGAACTGTCAACAGATTCTAAATAGCATGAAGTAACTTGTGAAGCGGGTGGCATTTACACTCCAGTTTCCAAGTTCTCTTTTGGCATCGATCCTTGAACATGACAATATAATGTTCTCAATTTGGTGATGCTAACATATCTTAATCTTAATTAATGAATAAAGAAAAAGCAGTGTTTGCTGAGCTCAGACCTCGCCAAGTATGAGGAAACTACATCTCAGCTGTATGTCCTGTTACACAGTGTTCTTGGAACTGGTCCTGTGTCGCTCTCGGTCTGCTCGTTATGATCTGATAGCTAACTATGTTTATCAAATGAAATATTTATATATGCTGTCACACAGTCAGTCCATATGTGCAAACTATTGCAAGTTCCTCAGTAGCATTTAGCATCACCCACTGTTATGTTCGTTTCTTGGAATAGACCTTATGTCGTTCGGAAGTGTGCTCCAAAGGCACCATGCTTCCTCGCTGTGAGTGTTAGAGGCGAGCGCTGGCTTCAGAATGTATAAAGTGACCAGTTCGTTCTCTAACAAGACTCAGCAGCATAATGCAGCCTTGTTGCTTTTCTCTTCTGTGCTTTTCTTACAAGTCACACTCCGTCCCCACAGAGCTGAGTTCAGCCACAGGTATCAGCCTGTGTTATTTTATGAGATTCATAGTTAACTACAGAAGTACATGGAGATTCTCAAAGAAGAAGGAGGAAGAGGAGGAAGAGGAAGGAGAAGAAACAGCTTATAATTTAAACAATCATGCATTCTTCTCCAAATGAATATATTCTCTATAATTCTCTATATATTCAAAATATGAAAGATAAAAGCTGATTAACTTCTGGAAAAAATAAGTTCATAAGCTGACAGCTCATGCATCAAAATTAAATGTCCCTTAGGTTTGTTTCTGAATTCAATCTGGGGTGCTCACCAGTTTAGAGAATGTGAGACAGCTGTCTTCATAGAATATTCACCTGATTAAGCTCCCTTCATTCCGAAGTCTGATCAAGTCACATTGAAGAGAGGACAACGAAAGGAAGTGACTTTCTACCTGCAGCTCAGAGATGTGTACAGCTTGATTTCCCAAAAAGGTTCGCCTCTCAATTAAATTCGAATAGAAAGCAAAGTGGGAGAAAAAAAATAAGAGATGACAGAAAATTAGAAATATGGACACATTACAGATGCGTCCCTTTACACTGGATCCTGGCACGTTATATACTAAGCTAATGATACAGCCAATCCAAGTAGCTAGAATGTGTTGACAAGACAAAGTTTCTGGTTATTAGGCCAATATGAACAAATATGTTTCTTGGGACCAGCAAGATGGCTCAGTGGGTAAAGACAGTTGCTATCAAGCCTGATGACCTAAATTCAGTCCCCCAAATCCACATAATAGAAAGAAATGACCAGTTCCCACAGGTCATCCTTTGACCTGCACGTGCGTGGCATAGTTTACAGGTACCTGTGTGTAACACAGACATGCAAACAAAAAATAAATAAATAAGCAAATATTGTTTAATGTAAAAGGGATGTTTCTAACTATGCACAGCTTATGTCTAGTGCTTGGAGATATTGATGATATTTATCCTGGGAGATATTGATGACATTAATTTATGAACCTTTGTCTTTTATAATCCAATCCTTGTTAATAATGTAGAACATCTAGAAAGGTACAATTCCCCAGCTCTTAAGAATGGCCTTGAAAAGACGATACTTTATACTACAATAATGGTGTCATGTCACTACAATTTGAAGCAGGGATGAATGCATTATTTCCTGTCTTTTTATATCTTAATAGATTTGTGGTGGGATGGTTTAAGAGGCTTCTGCAGTCTCAAGCTGTCCCTTTCTGTGCTGACCGTGAACTGGACTTGCAGATGTTTTGGATACAATGTTTCAAGGACAGAAATTCTCCTAACAGGGCAGACAGGGAAAAGGCTTTATGATTCTGTTTTACTGCCACTGAGACAGCCCAGAATCACAGGAAAAGATCCTGTACTGAGCTCTCTGCAAGGGACTGGGGACTAGGGACATTAATGGCATAAATGCCTACAAAGAAAGGAAAATGCAGAGAGCACTGCAAACCACACTTTAAACAAACAAAACACACATTCAGTTTCAAATGGTAACGTGACCACTCCCTGCCAAGTCTCTTCTCTAGGCTGGTCCGCCACACTTGTTTTTCCTACCGTGACAGATTGGATTTAATTGAAAAGTTGCTAGTTTAGAGCTGTTACAGAAAACTGTTGAAGTGAAATAAAACCAGCCTGCTGACTGTCCTTCCATCTATTTCTGTGTAGATTTTTCACCCTGGCCATCATTTTGTGAGAAACGAGTATACTTCCTAAAGCTATCAAAAAAATACATTACAAAGGGAAAGGTGTCTCTTCTACATGAAAATGTCCACCATCTCAGAGACCATGTAGATTTTCTCTTTATTTTTGTCACCAATGAACTGAATGTTCCCCATGTATGACATAGAATTGTGTTGTTATTGTTAGCCTTGCGAGACCAATTATCATTACTTTTATTCTAAAATTTAGCAATGAGTTTCTGCTGGTTAGTTTTTATTGTCAACTCAATCAAGAGTTACCTGGGAAGAGATAACCTCAGGTGAGGAACTGTCTAGACCAGATTAGCATGTGCGTGTTCTTGTCTGTGGTCAACTGTAGTGATGGCTGACTGATACAAGTGGGCCAGGCTAGAGCTGGCAGTATCATCCTTAGACAAGTTGTCCTACATAAGAAAGATGGCCAAGCACAAACCTGAGAAGCCAGAGAGCCTGATAGCACAGATTCCCACCTTGAGTAGGAACTCCCACAGTGAGGACCTGACTGACCTGCAAGTATAAGCCCAATAAATCCTTTCCTCTCCTAACTTGTTTTTGGTCAGAGTGTTTTACCACAGCAACAGAGAAGAAAGAGACACAACTTCGTTCCATAAAACTGAACATACTCCCCACAGGGCTCTGTGAAACCTAGTAAGAGTGCTCAGAATGAGGCCCCTCTGGTAAATAAGGTGAGAGTCATCAAAGGCTTTATGATTCTGATTCTCTCCACTGGGGTGCTTCGCAACCTTCCAGTGCTGGCAGTCATGTGGTGACCCCCTCAGCCCTAAAGCTACCTCATTGCTACTCCCAAACTGCAGTTTACTACTGCTAAGAATTGGTCTGTAAATATCTGATAGACAGCATATCTGATACACAGCCCCTGTGAAGGGTCATTTGACACACACACACACACACACACACACACACACACACACACACACACACACACAACACGGACTTGTGAGCCTTGGGTTGAAAACTCTCAGTCTTTTGTCTCTTTATGTCATTTCTTCCAAACTTTGACTCAATGCACACGTGACTTCAAGCAAGTTTATGATGAAATAGGCCTCAGTGAGTGGACTTCTACTGATTACAAAATTATCAAGCCATGTCTATGTCTGGAGCTACACTGCACAAAGCTCAAGGCCTTTCCAAGGGACTAGGGAACAGTAGCTTCCTTTAATTAGGAAATAGCATCACACCAGAATCATGACAGGTCATACGGAGCAGCACTGTCTACTGCTAGGTGTTTGCTTCGTGAACTGGCATCACCAGCATTACTTGGAAGCCCATTGGAAGGGTAGCAATGCCATGGGAACCCCAGGGGTACCTGCTTTGTTAGGCACCTGTAGACATCTTATGAGAACTTCTTTTAATCCCCCAAAGATAAAAAAAATTCTCCCCTTTGCTCTTGTTATTGGAACTTTTGAAAAATTTCGCATGTGTATGTTTGTGTGTGTGTGTGTGTGTGTGTGTGTGTGTGTGTGTGTGTATGTTTATGAATGCTTGGGCAAACACATATTATGCTGTATGGGTGGAGGTCAGAGGTGATACCTTTTGGTAGTTTCTCTTTTCACTTTATATTTGGTGTGTGTGTGTGTGTGAGTGTGTGTGTGTGTGTGTGTGTGTGTGTGTGTGTGTATTCTTTTTTAAAAAAAAATTTTTTTTTTTTTGGTTTTTCAAGATAGGGTTTCTCTGTATATCCCTAGCTGTCCTGGAACTCACTCTGTAGACCAGGCTGGCCTCAAACTCAGAAATCCGCATGTATGTATTCTTAAAAACATAAATATAATCTGCTGAGTTCATATCTAATGACTTGTAAATAAGCTTTCAGAGCTGACCCTCTAGTATTGGATAATCATTTGGTGTGCTCTTCCCTGGATAAAATTATTTCTTCTCTTTTCAGGAGTCCTTAGCTGTCTGCAGCTCTTTCTCTGTGGGTGAGGTCTTGTGAGTTTTTCCTTCCTCCGCATTAGATGTCATTCTTGTTCAGTTCATGTTTAGGCAGCCGTGTTGGTGAGACTTCATGGGTATAGCTTCTCACATTCATAGGAGACACAATCTTACAGCTAACTCCCCCTTTTCCTGGCTCTTAAAACCGTCCTCTTCTCTCATTCCCATATTCCTAAGCCTTATGTGCAAGACTTCTATTATAGATATATTGGTTGGGACTGAACTCCACAACTGCAATTTTATTAGTTGTGGTTTTCTGTAATGGTCTCCAACTGTTGGGGACATTGCTAGGCAGCTGATGAGCCTGGATTTGGCATTGGTGTTTCCACCAGGCATTTACGCTGTAGTCCATTGGAAGCCAGGAACCAGTGTTGTAGAGGAATGATGACAACCTCAATTGCATACAGGTGCAGAGGACATGTTTCGTGGCTTCGTGGCTATTGAACTGACTCGTATTAGCATCAGCTCTGTAAGCATAATTACTGGTCAAGGGCAGATTGTTGTAAAACAGCTAATAAACAGGAAACATAAACTTCCCTCACACAGGGCCTTGGCAAAACCAATATTAGGCCTATGTGCTCTGTACATGTATTTTCTCTGAAGCCAATTAACCTCTTTATTGGAAAACAAGAGCTTCGTTATTGTTGAGCATGGCAGCTAATCCTTCACGTGAGATAACTTTCATTGAGCAAGAGTGGAATGGTTTGTGTTTACATCAAGGACTGACAATCCCATACAATTAAAAGAAAGATTAATTGTTTAATTTCTTCACCTTTGGTGTTAGTGAAAGCTAAGATATCCATAAAACTAAAAACCAAAGTTGTTTTTTTTTTTTTTTCATTCCTCCAAGGCCAAGGGAGCAGAGCAGATTAAATTTTCTATGGTGCATATCTTTTCATTGTCCTGACCATCTAAAGAATGGTTTGTTTATGAAATCAATTTTTATCATATTTCTCCCATAGAACTTTGAAGGTTCAGACTGGGACAAGCCCTAAGCCTTGAATATCTATCAAATCACTGTCGCGTTTCAGACCTAGACTTTTGGCTGATGTCAGTGCATGGAAGATGCCAACAAAGAAAAATTACAAAAATATGAGCAATGAACACTTAGGAAATATAAAATGCTGAAGGTATATTAAACAATAACGGCTTGTACATTCAAGTGAGTCGACCTGAGGTTGTAGGCATTTTGTGAGGAAGAATAAAAATCAACCAAGCAAGACTCTGAGACCTCAGTGACCAAGCATGAACTTGGAGAATCTCTCTCTCTCTCTCTCTCCTCTTTCTCCCTCTCCTCTGTCTCTGTCTCTTTCTTTCTCTCTGTCTCTCTGTCTCTCTTCTCTCTCTCTCTCTCTCTGTCTCTCTCTCTTGTGTGTGTGTGCATGTATGTGTGAGTGTGTGCATGTGTGTGTGCTTTTGTGTGTATGTGTGTGTGTCTGTGTGTGCATGTGTGCGTGTGCACATGTGCACTGCCCTATTCTTTCTGTTTCACCACTTGACCCTTCTCCTGCTTCCTCCCACCTGTAGGAGTCTTCCCCTCCATCGTCTTCTCCTTTCCCTCCTCTCTATCTGAATTCTTTCTACGTAAATTCAAGGAAGAACCATTTTGCTTGGCATTATCTTCCAGACTAGCTTCTGGATTGATGCTATTCATGTGCACCGTGAGATGACTTTGAGTTAAGTTCCTAATATGAAATTATATAACACAAATGAATGTGTTAAAATGTGAGATCCACTCATTTTAATATTGACTTGGTATTTGGGATCCCATATGTATGTCACAGTTCAGAGTGCATTGCATTTAGACTAGCCATACGTAGCCAGAGACTATGCTACCATCGGTTGACAAGCCTTTCACCTACTCAAAGTATGGAAACATTTTTTCATCAAACATTATTCATAAACAAGAAAACTATATACTGTGGGCCAAAGGACCAATAATAGCAATGAATGTTGAGCAAGTGCCATTTGAAAAGTAGTCATGGATGGAAATTTTTGTTCTTATTCTGTCTTATTAAAAAAAGAAAAAAATCTTGAGAGCCTTCATTTGCACGGCACTGACATGCCTTTGGTGGAGACGGAGTGCTGTATCAGAGAGCAAATGGTTGGCTTTTCCAGGAAGCCTCCTGCACCTGAAACTCTCCATTCATAGTATTCTAAAAACACAAAGCATATGGACAATTTATGCTGAGGGGGAGAAACTGAAGCTTTTCTCATTTCTGTTGGTATTTTCCATTATGTTTTTTTTTTTTAATTATGCTTTGGCTGCCCTTAGAATTTTATTGTCTCTAAACTATTTGTGATGTCTGTACCCAATCCTCCTGTTAAATCTCTCCTTTGAGGGGAGATGTGCACCGTACACCTTATTAATCAGAAAGCCTGTGGGATATCCTCTCTTTCAAGTACTTTGAAAATCGCGTACCTCTGTTCTGCCATTTCTGGCTATCTTTATCAAAGGAAAGAACATAATTCCCTATGTCAACTTTGTGATCTAGATCACAGTGCCTGCTCTAAACTGAGTTTATCAAAAACGGCTCATACTATCTGTTAGAATGCACATTGGGAAAATTGTCGGGGAAGTCAGGGAGCCCCCAGCACAGAAGTAGATGAGGTAGGAGAGCCATTCTATAATTAGATCCATTGGAGGGGCTCCCCATATCTTACAGTGATTTTTCTCTTTGTCACTAAGTCTCTTCTCTTCTTCTCCTCATATCTAATCATTTGTTTATGAATCAAAAATACTTGACATGGAGGGGGGGATGCAAACTGAAGTGTTAGGAACCGTTGCCATATTGAGATTAATCAAAAAACGAAGATAAGCCATCTTTGAAGTTACAGTAAGCCAACGGTGAATTCAGCTCTGTTCATTTGCACCTTGCCTTGTGCTGAACAAATAGGAAGTGAAACCCAGTAATGACCTACATTTATCAGTTAGCCCACTGGAAATGAAGGTCCCGAGCAATAGTTCCCCGCTCCACTCCTCCCCATCCCACCCACACACACCCAGCAGGACACACACATGCGCAGAGGCAATTTTTTCCCCACTATATTCCAGACAGCCTTACTGTGTTGCTGTGCAGTGAAAGCCACTGATGAATGGTTTGCTTAGGAGCAAAACTGTGAGTTTCTCGGGCTGCTAGGAGAGCCAGTTTTTACCCAAAACAGCTGTGAAACCAGACTGACTTTCAACCTCCCTTGTTGAATACAGGAACTCTTGGCACAATTGCAGTGCAAGTAGCACAGGCTCTACCGGGTTACCATTATAGAAACAGACTTGGCCAGCAGGAAGTGTTTACATCCTGCACGAAACCCTGATGTTTGACATGAAACCGGAGCTGCTCACTATGGGTTCAGAGAACAAAAGTCCCCAACTTTGAACTTGCCTCCTAGCCCAAATAAACAAATATTCTTCTTTCCTTTCCATCAAATACCTCAACCCCAACTACTTGCTTCACTGAACTTCTTCATACTGTGCAAATACAAGAAATAAACAAGCTCTGTGCTCTTTCGCCCGGAATGAAACTCACACCCCTGCCACCAAGGATACCACCCAGCTTGGGCTGAACCTTACAATGCCTCAGACATCTCCTGAATATGGCGATTATAATTTAATGGAAACGAGCAGGGCTTCCTTCCACAAAAGCAAGGCAAGTTCTGCTGCAGCTAACTGAATGTGAATTTGAGAGCCCAAGGAGCTTCTGTGTACTGACATGAGGCATTTACCAGATACTGCATGATAAAGAGTAACCGGGCAAAGTACTGAAATGAGAGAAGCTGGAGTTACCAGGCGGAGCAAGTGGAACCCCAAGATCCAGGAGAAAGAACTTCCAACCTCTAGCTGCCCTTGGCAAGGTTACAATACAAGAAAATCATTTGGAACCAATGTCCAACCTGTAACTGAAAAAAATCCAGGGAGGTTTACCAAGTGAACAATTCACTCTGATTAGACTGTATCAGTTTACATTTTTGCTGTGGTAATATAAGCATGCACTTAGGAAATGGGTGTGTATGCATGGACAGAAAGGAGCTCTGGCATCCAGAGGGAAACTATGTCATTATTTGGTTCTCAATTTTACTTGGAAAGTTGTCAGGGGTCATATGTTAGGGGCACAGAAAAGTGATTTTAATATTGATGATTTTGATACTAAGAATGTGTTCCATATCTCTGAGATTCCCTCCCTTTACCTGCAACAAGAGACCCTCTCAAGACCTGAGGGTGTTGCAGGAAAAAAATGTCCAGGAAATGAGAAACTTTCAGTGGTTCCTAATAATCTGAATGCTGTGGCCTTTAATACAGTTCCTCGTGATGTGGTGACCTTTAACTATAAAATTATTTTCATTTCCACTCCATAATTTTGCTACTGTTATAAGTCATAATGTAAATATTTTAAAGATAGAAGTTTGTCAAAGGGGTCTCAACCCACAGTAGCTTTAGATACATCTATAGGATTGAGTTTGTAAGGGAAGGAAGCTGCTTCTTATTTAAAATAGAGATATTCATCAGTTTTTGCTTTCTTAACTCAAATTAAATGATCATTTAAAAAGGTCACAATCATTCATATTTCCATTCATAATGTTTTTCCCTTGTTGCTGTAACAACTGGCCACAAACTACAGTTTGAAACCACACAAACTATGCTAAGTTTCACTAGGACAGAAGTTTGACCTTAATCTCACAGTCTTAAGTCAAAATATAAGAAGCCTGAATCACTTCCTGGAGTATCTGAAGGCTAGCCTGTTTGTTCCCTTTTCTGCATCCATAGGTCACTCATATTTCCTAGGTTCTCTTTTTTCTATCTTCAAAGTCAAAGTCAGTAGATTCTATTACTTGACCACAGTCAGGGAAGTTTTGAGATTTAAAGAACTTATGTGATTATATTGAGCTCATCTGTATAACTCAGAATTGTCTGATTCTCCAAGTCCATAATCACTTTTGCCTCATGAGGGAATACTGTATTCACAGATTCTGGGAACATAATATGGACATCTGTAGAGCAACTATTATATTGTCTAGAGAAGTAGAATTTTATAAAACCTATCACTTACATAAATATACCTTTGCAAATTGGATCCCACTTTTAGGAAACATATGGATATTTCTAAACCTTTCACCAGGTCTCCACATAATTCCCTAATGTCAATGGTGCTAATCTGAAAGTATATTGATTGAGACAAGTGGACATTTTAAATGTTTCCAGGTTTAAAATCAGATTATGTTCAGGATATGTTGGCTAAACTATTTAAAGTGTATATTAATCTGCTATGGGTCAGAACTATTGAACTCTAACAACAAGACAAGAAACTACATACTTCAGAAATACTGAGAAAAAAATAGTGCATCACAAAAAATGTAGTCAAATTCATTTTTTGATCCTTTTAAGAATTTACTAAGATCTTCAAATAGACCCATTACTCTCTTATTCTAGTTATTTTATCATTACACTGAACTTTTTTTTTGGCCCAAATTATACACCCCCCCAATTCCATTCCATACATACCAAGATTCATCTCCAATCTTCCCTTACTGACTGCTTTCTGGCTGGATTTCTCGAGTTTGGCGATAAAGTACTGTTATTTATCCTCACCTCTCTATCTATTCACATAGTTTTATATAATTACCATGGTCTCATAAAGCCCAACTTACATACCTAGGTCAAATCTCTCCCAAATTTGCATAGGTCAACTCTCATCTATATTTCATAGACTTATGAAACCTGCTCATTCAGAAATCTTTCTCATCTGAGTTGTCTTACTCACTGTCCTACTGCTGGGAAGAGATACCATGACCAAGGCAAATACTACCAAAGGAAGCATTTATTTAATTGGGGGCTGGCTTACAGGCTTATCCATTATCATCATGGTGGGGAGCATGGCAGTGTGCAAGCTGGCACTGAAACAATAACTGATTCAGAAGGAGGTAGGGAGAGAGGATCTGGTACAGGCTTTTGAAACCTTGAAGCCCACCCTCAATGACACCCTTCCTCCAATAAGAGTATACCTCCTAATCCTTCTCATCCTCTCAAATAGTCCCACTCCCTCCTGGTGACTAATCATTGAAATATATAAGCCTATGAAAACTGTTCATATTCAAACCACCACATGAGTTAATGAATGGCCATCAAGGACCAGCCTCAGCTTGGAGAAGGGTTCTGAGGAAGGGGTGTTTGGGGGTGGCAAAAGAAACAATTTGAAGTCAATTGTGTGTACAAGCTGACAGCCCCATTCTGCTCCAAATAGCTCACAAACACAAAAGAATCTTACAAAAGACTTGTGTGCATCTTGACACTGTTCTTACTAATGGCTCACTTCAAAACCTTAATGTACGTTTCACTGCATGTCGCATTTGCTTGTCCCATTTTTATTTACCAAGTCTTCGCTTCTTTTCCCAGCTCTATCTCACACCATGGGGTGCATGACACCTTAAGTCCATCAGAGTCTGAACTTGCCCAGTATATTTCCCTTTCCTTGTCTCATTCTCTGTTCTGGGAGCCATCTGCCAAGGAGTGTTTGGAAAGGGTGGAAGTCAACCACCGGTATGACGACAGCTCTGTGTTCTGCTTCAGCTGCCTCTCCAGATTGCTCTTCTAGATAGCACAACTTTTGCAGACCCAAGAACAGTCCTTTATTCACATATTTATTTAATCCTTTACCCAGGTTCCCTTTTGATTATCCCAAGAATCAACAAATACATTTGATTTTTAAAAAATATCAAATGAGCTGGGCAGTAGTGGCACGTGCCTTTAATCCCAGCAGAGGAAGGTGGATCTCTGAGTTCAAGGCCCGCCTGGTCTGAGTTCCAGGACAGCCAGGGCTACACAGAGAAACCCAGTCTTGAAAAACAAAACAAATAAACAAACAAATAAAATAGCAAATGAACTTAGAGATCTGCCCACCTTTGTCAACACAAACAATAAGTTTAGCAGGATAGGATCCCATCTTGAGATTACAATTCCTACTATGCTTGGATCTAAATTTAATCTGTCCCAGGCTGAATTTGAACTCAGGAATGTGCCTGCCTTTGTATCTTTCTGGAAAGTACAGCTGCTGTACTGTCAGCTTTTGTGTCAACTTGATACAAGCTAGAGTTATCACAGAAAAAGAAGCTTCAGGTGAGAAAATACCTGCATAAGATTCAGTTGTAAGGTATTTTCTCAATTAGTGATCAAGGGGGGAGGGCCCATTGTGAGTGGTGCCATCCCTGGGCTGGTAGTCTTGGGTTCTATAAGAGAGCAAGCTGAGCAAGCCAGGGGAAGCAAGCCAGTAGTAACATCCCTCCATGGCCTCTGCATCAGCTCCTGCTTCGTGACCTGCTTGAGTTCCAGTCCTGACTTCCTTTGGCAATGAACAATGTGGAAATGTAAGCTGATTAAACTTTATCCTCCCAAACTTGCTTCTTGGTCATGTCGTTTTGTGCAGAAACAGAAACTCTGACTAAGACAGCTGCCTTTGTTCTTTTAGGTCTGTAAAGCCTGCCATACAGTTCATATTGCATCCTTATATATTGCTTATTTGAAAAATGATACATTCTCAAACTCATGTTTTCTGAGTTCTTTCCCACAGCCTTAAAGGCTATCTTGAAGGTCACAACATTTACCATTTTGCTGAGGACACTAGGCACACCCTTGCCTCCTGGACTCCTGCTGTTTCTAATTATCATGGAGTCATTGACCTTGGCAGGGAGAACATTTCCCAAAGGAGGAACACAGAGTAAATCATGTCCATTATTATACAAACAAGTCTTATGCTTAGCAACCATGAGCACTCATGGAGGCTCAGGCCCTGGCTCTGTTCCAGGGGCAGTATTTGTGTCACACTGTCCCTTCCATAACAGTCATGCAGGACTTCTCAAATGACAACTCTGTTATTTCTGTTGCCTCCTAACTGAAGCCATTCATCCATGGTAATCTTTTATATTATACTGATCATAAGTAATTTGTGATAGCTTCATTTCCCACATTTGTGAGACCCTGTCTCTCACTGGTACCCTCACTATTCTCGTGGCCCAAGTCATCATCTCTCTCCTGGATTATTACAATTGTTCCTAAATGTTCTTCTTGGCCCCATATATACCTTCTGCTCTGTGGGTTCCCTTTGCTTACAGAGTAAACTAGATTTCATGTTACAAATATAGGAACCTACTATCTGTGAAATCTACCTCATGGCTCAGTAATGTAACACTTTCCTAAAATCTTCCAGGACATGGGTTTATTAATGTTGATAAAACAAAACAACAAACAAACAAACAAACAAACAAAAACCAGTAAAATACTGATATAGTAAATGCCACTGAAATCACTTCTGAGCATAATGATAACTGTAAGTTTCAGAAACTCAAAGCACATTTTGTTTTTTTGTCACATTTCATTTTAATTTATAAATACAATGACTAAGTATGTTGTATTAGACTATGTTTGCTACTAGTATAAGAACCATTTGTGGGCTGGTGAGATGGCTCAGCCGGTAAGAGCACCCGACTGCTCTTCCGAAGGTGATAAGTTCAAATCCCAGCAACCACATGGTGGCTCACAACCATCCGTAACGAGATCTGGCTCCCTCTTCTGGAGTGTCTGAGGACAGCTACAGTGTACTTACATATAATAAAATAAATCTTTAAAAAAATCCTTTTAATAAAAAAAAATCATTTGTGTGTATATGTATGTTTGTATATTGTTTAGTCAACTCACAAGTGATGAATACAAGGACTACACCTTAATATCTCTTAAAATTGATTAATTGCATAACTTTATGTTAATCATGAATTTACATTCTAAAGATATATTAATAAGACAAACAAAATCATGCACTCCTATGACCTCAACATTCAGAAAGAGGTGGCACAAGGACCACAGCTGATTATACTTGATAGATAGTGAATTTGAGAAAAATCTGAGATATATTTTATATGGGAAATAGCATATACACATACAATGGAAAGTAGTGTGTGTGTGTGTGTGTGTGTGTGTGTGTGTGTGTGTGTGTGTTACACTAAATGACTTTGAAGTCTATAAAGGACCACTTTTGGTAGTGAATATTTTCAAAGATACTTTTCTAGTAATGCCAATGAAACCTCATAGGAGTTTGAAGAAGGAAAAGGGAAATATTAATGGAGGAGACTTAAACTAGATCTACTAGTGAAAGCTTTAAAGGTAACAACATTGAATGCAACTGGGAAATCATTTTTATCATAAGACTGCAGTAGGAAACATTACTTAAATTTAAAAACATATCAGTAACAAGTTTTTAGAACAAGTAAGATGAACAAAAGCTCTAAGTAAGGCTATTGGCCAACTGATGTTAACTTAGTTCATAAGATTTGAGAGACCCACATGCTATCATTTGCATAAGTTGAATTAGAAGGTCTTGTTACAGTCATAGCTGCTATCTGACCAGCTTTGAGCAGGTGACCAGATGAAGAACATTCTAACTACATAAGTCCACTAATTCATGGAGAAGTTCATAGCTTAGTTCAAGAAGTTTGGCCTGTTTGGAAGACATAGGTCACTGGGTACATGGTTTTGGAGATTAGATCTTTTCTTTTGGCCATTTTTTCCCAAGTGTTCTTTCTGGCCTCAAACCCAAAGCAATAGAGGTAGTTAGCCATGGACCAAAACTGCTGGATTGGAAAGGGGAAGGAAATCTCTCTTCTTTCATTGTTTTCTTGTATGTTTTATCATGGGCTCTAATGCAACAATGTACTATATATAAAAGTATGTCTATATAGATAAGAAATAACAAATTTTTAAAGCCAGTTTAAAGTTGAAGTTATGTCATAAATTCCTAGCTTAGTTAGTTAAATGTGTGGTGGTATTCATAATTAAAATACTGAAGAGGGTGTGTTTGACAAGTTGGCTAATAGGAGAATCTTGGAAGATAATGTGCAAAAGAACAGCTATAATATTGATTTTAAGATACTCAGTAAATAATTTAAAATGTGAATCTATTATGTTTTTGTATTCTGGATTCATCATGCAATGTCAAGTCAAGGAAATAACTTTTGAATGAACGAATAAACAAATGAATGAATTTAACCTGACTTGCAGGAGAGTTTTACAGGATTCAACTTGTCAGGGTCAATGCTTCACACATTCCACTCGCTGAATGTATTACAAGTAATTTGCTGCTTTGCTGCTAACAATTTTAAAAATCCCTCCAATTGTTTTTGTTGTTGTTGTTTGTTGTTGTTGTTTTTAAAAGGGTAGATTGAGTCATGACATTCTCATTTATATTCCAGCTTGATTTTCTGAATGAAAGATAAATGGGTGATTGAAGCCATATTTCCAAGAAACACAAGAGATTCTAATTGCGAACAGTTCTGGTGATGTTTCCAAGTGTGAGATTTACCCTTGAGATAATGCGTTATAGAGAAAACAAGAAATGAATTGAGTTTCCAGAGATTTGGCAGAGTGAAGCTTCCAGGTGAGAGGAAGTTACTCAAGGTCATAGAGCTGATAGTAGCAGAGGTTGGGATGAGCTTGGCCCAAGTAATGACACATACAGATCTACAAGAGCAAGATGGAATGTTTTGAGGGGTCCTGTAGACACATGGTCAGATGAGGTCTTGCTACTTTTACTTAATGAACAAACACATTGGGAAACAAGCATTTTCTTCACTTAGAAAAAAGATAATAACTTCTTATCCCGTGTCAGTCTGCCTTACCACTGGTCAAAAAGACATAGAAATGAAAAACGATTGAAAAGGCAGAGAGTCTTGTTCAAAGAGGACAAAAACCAAAGAAACTTTTACTGGTCAAGGTTTTTCAGGCAAGCCTCCAAAGAATGAGAAGGCTGATACCTTAGCAGCACATGAAATGCACACAATACAAGTAAGCTATATGGCTTTGTCACTCAAGGTCACGCCGACCTTCTTGAAGATGGACCTAAGTACGCCCTTGTAAGTTAATCACCACTTGCTTTGGAGTTGGTGACCGGTTCAGCTTGAGATTTTGTTCAGTGCAGGCATATGAAAGGCTGCTGTAAATACTGAATTTGTTTATAGAAGGTCAGACTAACCCAGAGGTCTTTTAAGTACTGCAAAAATGGTAAAACTTTAGATGAGTCGATTGTGGTGTGTGTGATTGTGCAAAAAGATAACTTATTCTTTTCCACCCTACAAGGTCACACTACTCTTAATGCTAAGTGCACTTGACTGAAAGAGTAACCATGCAGTGGAATGCAAAATAGACTTGAAACATAGACATTTCTGGAAAGTTATAAAATCTTTTTCAAAGTATACAAGGAGCAAACCTCTACATGGAGAAGAGCGTCAATAGAGAATGACTTTAAGGAATCACAAAAGATAGCCTTCAGTTCTAAAGTTTAATATCTCATTTTAATATCTCATGGCTAAGCAATCAGCATATGTCTCGATGTAGAGCAGACTACTGGCCTGAAATTAACAATTAATTTTATATTAAGTTTAGCAGGATGAGAACGACATAGTCAATACTGCTAGCAAACAGCATGATTTATATATCACTTTTAATTAAACATGAATTCTTTAAAGTTATTTAAAAAATGAACACATTGAAATTGGTTCCCTCATCATAAATACTTTAATAGGTGAATAATGGGTACATTTTTACAATTCCTTTTAAAGTTAGTATCTATCGGTCCCACCTTTCCAAATGCCAGCAGATGGATCAAAACAGTGCTCCCAGAGGTAAATGGCCGAAAGAATAATTTCAGCAGCTGATAATTGAACTGAGATGAATTTTATATTTTAAGTCATCTCTTAAAAAAGGAACAATGTGTAATTTGGAAGTAACCATTCTTTTTTTTAAAAATTCTCTTCAGTATTACATGTTTGTCAGCTTTTATAATTGAAATTTGAGCTAAAAACTTATGGCTAAGTAGCATTCAGGAGGAGACAGAGAATAGCTATAGGTCAAGGTTGCATTAAAGATCTTCAATAAGAAGGTTAGCATTTTTTTCCTCTAGAGAAGCATTTTCTTTTCTTTAGTGGAGGCCATTCTGGGAATATTTAGAAAGATGGAAGATGATTAACTTTAACTTGAGCAATTCAATAAAATTGAGATACATTATCTTAAAGCATTGATTTCTTAAGAAGGACAGTGCAAAAGATGATGTGGTAAAGAAAGCATGAATGAGGACACAGATGACAGGGAGAATTTACTTTGTATTGATAAACCACAAAGTTGAACAAGGTGGAATTACACTATAAATATTTAACTTTAGGGATGTGTGAGTAATAATAGTTCTCTAAATCTGAGTTACGTTCTGTGAATTATCTCATGCATATTTTATGGAAGAAGTAGTAATAGAATACTTATTAATTTTCAGGCACCATGCTAGGAAACAGCAAGACAAAGATGTATGTAGTTTCCAGTCAACTGGAGCTTACTGGCTAGTGAGGGTGATAATAGATAATCATGAAATGATAGCTGTGCATGCAATTGCACCCAACACTTAAAGGCTGCTTAGGAGAAGAAACTGTGTTTAGCTTGACAGATCCTGGTTTACTGAGAGAGTTCAGACACTGTACAAATGTCCTTGTTGAATCAGAGTTGAAGTGACCCTAATAAAAGAGACTTTGAAATAAAAGCTGTTCAATGAATGGGAAGAAGATCCTTGTCTGTCGCCATAGGCAGCATGACTGACCTCGACATTTTCAAGAATTTGGAGAACAGAAAGCAAAGGGTTGGGGCAATGAAGAAGGAGACAAGGTATTTGAGAACTTAGTTTATATTTGTGGGTTTTAAATAGGATGAAGTAATTATTTTCTTTTCTTAAGCTCTCTCCCTCTCTATAGCAAAGGTGACCCCTCGAAGGATCAGCATGCACAAAGCAGGAAATCTGATGCCTTATCTTAGAAAGATGCAATTACACGTTACATTTGGATGATACAAGTGATGGAGATTCAGACAGTTTTAGGTTTCAATAACAATTAGAAAAGAACGTATTACTGCTTATCAAATTACTATATGCTGTTTAAATATTTAGAGAGGAAAGTTGAATGTATCATTTATACTGATTTTTGTTTGTTTGTTTGTTTATTTGTTTGATGGATGGATTGATTGATTGATTGATTGATTGATTATAACACCTAAAACTTTGGAACAGAAATTATTGGCAAGCTATTAAAAAGCTAACAGGGCTCATGGTATATTAGAAAGTTCATGTTAGAATGATGTCTAGAACAAGCGAAAGTGATATTGCTAAGAACTGAGGCAGGTCACCCCCTCCCAAGAATAGACTGATGGTTTGTGGTGTCTAGTGTAGTCTTAAAGATGAGCACAAAGATGATCTTTGTGTCTCGATAGTCAAAATGTAACTGGAAATCTATACTTCCTGATTCATATGCCAGGGTTTAAAGGGTATGGATACAAGTAAAAAGAACTAATTTATCTTCAGCCTTCATCCACAGAAGATAAATCCTGTCTCCCACAGTAGCCTTCTAATGAGGGGTTCCCCTCATTGCACATGTGTGGAATTCATAGGATCATTTGGAGCAGTCCATCTTTTTTCTCCATTATGTGAATACCTTTCGCTTGAAAGTCAGCCTTCGTAGCAGGCACCCTTATCCACCAAGCTATCTCTCCCACCCTGATACAACACCTAGATGCTGTTACAGAATTATGTTAAATGAAATGAGCCAGTTGCAAAAAAGACAAACATTATAAGACATCACTCGTATCTAAAAGTTGATTAGCCACAGGGCTATCCACAGCAGAGGAAGGTGTAGCTCTAAGCAGTCAACGTGGTTTTGAATCATATGTTGTTAGTGTGCACTATTTTACAGTGTGAATGCTTAGATCCAATGGGTCCTCGTAAGGATAGCATTGTGGACTGTGATTTCATACCCTTCCTGAGGCCTCCATGTGCTCAGCCACTTCTCATACTTAGGTGTTCCTTTACTAGTGTACGTCTCCTCTGCCCTCTTCCTCATCAATGGCAATGAAAGAGGATATGGGTTTTCCTCCGATGAGAGAAATACTTTCTTGATGAGATCTGAAGATAGCATGTATATACTGATTTCTTATTTAAGCTTTCTATCGCAGTGATAAAGCATCATCGTGACCAAAAGCAACTTGGGAGAAAGGGGTTTATTTGGCTTAAACATTCTAATCACAGCACATCATGAAGAGAAGTCAAGGAAGGAATGCAAGAGGACAACCTGGAGGCAAAACCCAAAACAGAGAATGTGGAAGAATGCTGTATACTGCCTTGTCCATCATGGCTTTCTCAGCCTGCTTTATTACAGCACCCAAGGCCTCCAGCCTAGGAATGACACCACCCAAAGTGGGCTGGACCCTCCCACATCAACCATCAATTAAGAAGAAGAGACCCCATGTGCTTTATCACACCCCAGTTTCCCAATCCCAATTTCCTCACTTGAGGTTTTCTCTTCCCAAATGACTCTAGCTTCTCTTGAGTTGACTTAAAACTGATCAGTATAATTTATGGGGAGAAACTCTGTGTGTGCTCAGATGTATCCTGCTAACAGAGTTAAGGACCTCAAGCAATCCAGATTACTTGGTTATTCACTAGTTTGACTGGTACTGCTGTTGTTTGGTTGGTTATTTCTATTTCTTTGTTTTTGTGGCTCATCACCTTGAACAAATAAATCTTTAATGTGTGCTCTGAGAAGGATTCAAGAAAGAAGGATCATCACCATCACTGTTGCTGTCATTATCATTATCATCATCATCGTCATCATCATCATCAAAGTCATCATCATGGGAACTTACACACAGCTCCAGTCATGTGCTAGGCACCCTGCTCATGTTTAAGAGGCCCGTTAAGAGATTAAATTTTAAAAAATTGAATTTTCACATTCATTTAATAAATTAAAATGCATAGCAAATTTTAAAACATTTGATTCTGGACAGGAGAGTGCCTTGGGGTTGGTCCTTGATCTCCATTCTATTTGCCTCTACACTTTGTGTCTACATATCTGGTTATTGCTAAACAAGAGACTATTAGCTAAAATGAGCACAGTTCAAGTATTGTTACTAATGGGCCATTTATCCTTCTCATCTTAAAATCTTAAGACCTTTTACTTCCATGAGTATGTTTTGTAGTGAATGACCACTTCAACATAATGAATATGTTTCTTAACCAAATGAGGGGAAATGAAACAGATCTTCTCATTCCCTCAGTAGCATCTAGAGTAACAAACCCCTGGTGAGGAAGTTTTTAGTGCAACTCATTATAAACATCAGCCTGTAATTATTTAGAAAAAAAATCTAAGAAGATGACGACCAATATGTGAGGTAGAACTTTGACCTCCACTCATACTCCTGGCATGTATGTGTCAATACTCACACACCCACATCCCTACCTCCTACCTCCCTGTCTTTCTTGGTTACTCCTTTGCAACACTGTGGGTGCTGGCCACAGAAGCTCTTATTTGCCTGAAGGCATTATGTGTTTTGCTTTCATACGCAAGAGATAGTTCTTATGTGTGCTGCCCTCCTCCCCCACGCAATAGTTTTTTCTGGAAAGCTTCCACTAAGATCTCCTTGAGTAGGTCTCAGTGGCGCCTCTTGCTTATATCTTTTCTCTCAACCTCTGCAAGCTTGTGTATGTGAGTACAGATTATAGATAGATGGTAAATAGATATTGATAGTTAAAAAAAAACATATGGGGAAAATGTTTGAGTGGCTTTTAATTGTGATTAAAATATTGTCTTTTGGATGAGACATAGATGTTGCAATCATGAATTCACAGGAGTGACACAAGACCTGTGCAAGGTCAAGCTGATGGTATGAGTCAACTTTCCAACAGGCAGGCAGCACGGATTTCCTCGGTGCAGTACATTCCCTTTGGGTCTACAGTAATCATTAGTGGGATTATCCTCTTCCTTTCTAAAAATAATCCTATTCTCTATTTCCAATAGTGTTCAAGTGCTTCCTTTCTTCACTGTGTCATTCTACCTTCCATTTTCTTGACAACAGACACCATCCTAGATTGGAGATGATTTCTGTCTATAGTTTGAACTTCTGCTTATCCAAAGATTACTTACAATAGACTTTGTTCATATATTTGCTGGCCATAGTTCATGTGATCTTTTGAGAAAATTCATTCAGTCCTTTGCTTGTTTGATAATCAGTTTGTGGTTTTCTTGATTGATCTTTTAAATTTCCTGCTCTGTGTGGGTATTAAGCCCACATCCAAGTTATTTTTGGCACTCTATTAATTGTTTTCTGTAGATTGTGTTTTTATTGTGTAGACTTTTGGCCTGTTTTCATTTTTGTTACCTTACTTTTGGACTCTTATCCAAATGATCAATGCCAAACAAACACCATGGGCTTTCTGTGTCTTCTTCTAGAGGTTTCAAAGTTTCAAGATTTAATTAAGCTTTTTTTCCATTGTGAGTTGATTTTTTTGTGAACATTGTATGTAAAGGACATAATTTCATTATTCTGCATGTGCATACACACATATTTCAAAAACATTTGTTGAGGAATTAAACCTTTAAAAGATGTGAAGGAAAAGGAGACCTTCTATACCTTCAGGGGGAATGTGTGTCTAGTTTCTCTGAAAAATAGTGTAGAAGTTACTCAAAAAAATTAAAAGTTGAACTAATTTATCATTAAGAAATCTTGAGTGCCTAGCTAGAGGAAAGGGAGGCAAGAGCAAAATATAGGCCTGCCCTCCCATGATCATGCCAGCATTATTCACAGCCGGGCTATCAAAACAAATAAGAACCCATTAACATGATTTGAGCATGACCTAGGAAAGTTCATGAGTTGGAAGCCTGACCTTCAATGTGGCAGTTAGGAAATGAGGCCTAATAGGAAGCATTTTAGGTCATGGTAACATTACCCTTGAAAACTGATTGATGTAATTTCCATGAGAGTGAATTAGTTAACACAATAGCAAGCTGTTCATGCAGACCCCTTTTCTGTTCCCATTTCACATGCATTTGCCTGGCCCTTTGCTCTTTCATCGTTTAATCAAGCAATGAAATTACTCCCCAAAAAAGGAAGCTAGATGCCAACATATCCTTTTGGACATTGGAGCCTCCAGAACAAGCCAAAATAAATACCATTTCTGTATAAAATATTCTGTTTCAGATATTCTATAACACTTTTAAATTATGTGCATGTTTGTGTATCTAAGTATGTACACATATGTACAGGAGCCAGACATAACATCCCCTGAAAGTGGAATTACAGGTAGTTGTGTGCTACCTGATACACCAGCAGCTAAACTAGGGTCCTCTACAAGAACAGTATGTGCCCTTAACTGGTGAGCCATTTCTCTAGTATCCTTAAGTTTCAAGTACTCTGGTACATCAGCATAAAATGGACTAAGATATCAATTGAAGAATGAATGCATACCCCAAATGCAACCAACCTGTACATATATACACTGGTATCAATTCAAAAGAAAAAAAAAATACTTCCATTTGTTTTAATATAGGTAAACCTGGTGGGTTATATGATGTTTAAAAGAACCAAGAATAGAAAAGCAAATGATTGGGGCTGGAGAGATGGCTCAGTGGTTAAGAACACTGACTCTTCTTCCAGAGGTCCTGAGTTCAAATCCCAGCAACCACATGGAGGCTCACAATCATCTGTAATGAGATTTGATGTCCTCTTCTGGTGTGTCTGAAGACAGCTACAGTGTACTTATATATAATAAATACATAAATCTTTTTTTAAAAGAAAAGAAAATGATTTATGATTATTTGTGGATTTTTTTAAAATTAAATATCCCATTCACTTAAGTGAGTTGTTCTGGGTTTTCTCAAAGCTTAGGGGTCAGGTAAATGAAGCAAATGTTTATCTAAGGGTACAAAATTTCAGCTTTAAAATGAGTTTTGGGTATTAAAGACTCCAGCAGACCAACTGTAGTTAATGATACTGGACTGTGTAGTGTATACTTGTAGTTGAGTCCTTAAGCATCCTAAGTGAAGACATGTGGTACCGTATTGGACCTAATGAAGTAATTATTTCATATTGCATACATATATAAAGTCATCACAACATACACAAATACACTTGAAATGAATATAATTTTGTTTCTCAAGTTATATCAATAAGACAAAAATTTAAATTTAAGGTTATTAAATAAAAATGATTAAACTATAGGCAAATCAAATATACAAACCTAAGCTAAACTGAATAAAAGTTGAATTGTTCATGATATAAAAATTATTGAAATGTATCCAAGAATTAAGGGATAAATAATATTACATTTGCCATAATAGTCAAATTTATCTCACAATATCCAAACCTCACACTGCTACTAGGTCTATTAATTTCTGGGATATTTTATTTCTAAAAACTTTAAAGGACACACATATTGTTTTGCGTATTATAAATTGATTTAAAAACAGTTGATCATTTGTTTACAAGTGTATGTCATGATAACACAGCTGAAAAAATTCTTCTGGGAACAGAATAATATAACATTCATTTAAAATAAATATAAAACATATTATTTTAAATTTCAAAACAAAGCTGGTACACTAAATGGGAAATCATTAGCTAGTGAGAGACTTAGGAATGAGTGAATTAAAGCAGGTCTTCATGCAAGTCTTGGCTATCCTGATTCAATACTGCTTCTGAGCCACTAGGTCTGGAGCCAATGTTGTAGTCCTGCAGACTCACAAGCAATCCTGATGATTCTAACCAGACCATCCTCATCCTAACAGGACATTAGCTGATAAAACCATTAATGGGAAATGAATATTTATTTGGACATATCATTGGCATTTAATCACTACATACATATCAGGACAGTCAGTTCATTTATAAGGAGTAGAATCAAATGATCCCTTCATGAGATACATTAGTATAATTGCTAATAAAGTTAATTTTAAAGTGATCAGACCTAGTTTCTATTACATAAACAGTAATATGCTTGTAATTTTGAAATATGCCTAACATTGGACCTTAACATAGAAATGCTATAGGGGAAATTATAAAATATAACTTTAAAAGAATGAAATTTCTGCATAATAAAAAATCTATAACATGAAGTTTAGTGAAACTTATTTTAAAAAATATTTTGAACATGTTAAAATCTGAAGATTAATGTCTTTAATACTTAAAGTGTTATTATCAATAGGGAATGAATAAATAAATATATTGAACAGTAGAAAAATATAGATTAAAAATATGCAAAGGAATGATTTATATAATCTGAAGAGAAAAGAGAGTAACCCAGATACAAAACCTTCAAACTACAATTAGTCCTGCCTAAGGAGTGTGCTGGGATCAGAGCCTAGCAGGAATAGTCATCAAAAAGACAAAAGAAACTTTAGCAACTGATGGGAAAAGATGCAGAGTACATAGCCAAACTTTAGGTGAAGCTCAGGGAGTCCTGAGGAGGAGGAGACAGGAAGAATCCAAGGAACCTGAGGGGTTGGGGAGAGAACACAGCCAGCCCACAGAATCAACTGGGTGTCTGTGATTCAAGAAGCTTAAGCAAGAGATCAGGGAGCCTGTAGTAGGGCCTAGTGGAGACAGGACTAGGCATAAGCTTCCACAAGGTCAATAGCTGCTGTGGGCATAAGGTTTGTTTGTAAAATAATGTACAAATTTTCATATTCCTCCAGGGAATGGCCTCCCTGTAGATGTTAAGGACTCCTTGAGTATTAGAAACAGCATGAATCTAGGAGTGGAGGGTATGGTTAACTTCACAGCAAAATGGTAAACATTGGGACCCTCAGGACAGCTCTTAAGGCTGTGGGAAAGAGCTCTAAACACATGAGATCAAAATATATGCAATTTTTCAACTATGCAGAATGTAAGAATGCAATATGAATTATGAGTGACTTCATGAATCTAAAGGAACAAAGGCAGCTCACTATAAGCCAGCTTATCAGAAAGACATAAAGGCAGGCAGATTCAAAGTCAGCCTGGGACACAACAAGTTTAGGCCCAGGAGTGGTAGAAATGGTAATTTCAGGGCAAGGTTCTACCCAACTACCTTATCAGCTGTGCTTAACAAAGGCAGACAGATCTCTGAATTTTTTTGCAATGTTAAGAATATATATATATATATATATATATATATATATATATATATATGTGTGTGTGTGTGTGTGTGTGTGTGTGTGTGTGTGTGTGTGTGTGTTTGCTGTCTCCTAAGAATCAAAGGGCTGGGATCACAGTATCTTGACTCATAAAATAATGTAAGGGAAACCTGGAGTGGATGAGTGGAATGATATGTTTAAAAAAAAAAAAAAAGACTGGACCTGTGTTCTGCAGGAGATGAGTCATTAACAGAATTTCTTATGATAAAAAGAGAACTGCTTTGAGAACTGACAGACATAGAGATGTGCACACACACACAGACATACACACGAATGCACACACACACACACACACTCACAAGCAAACAAAACATTGACAGAGAGATCTCTTAACATAGCAAGCAAGTAGAATATAGACATAGAACTCTCCAGAGGGAAAGAAGAACATAGAAGCAGACTGGAAAAGCTAAATCAGGTAGAGCACAGGTCATCAGCTTGTATCCACGATTTGACTTTGAGTCGTTCTTTTGGCCACTCTCAGACATACCTTCTCTTATAGCCCCTCTCCAAGCCAAGGCTAGTCCTTGGTATTGTAGCAGCCTGACCTAAGACCTTTGCATACATGTTATGGATGAGCACCTCAGTGATTTTGTGAGGCTCCTAACATGGGAGCAGGAGCTATGCCTGACTCTTTTGCCTACTTGTGGAAAACTTTCCCTCC
Source organism: Mus minutoides (assembly GCA_902729485.2). NCBI lineage: Eukaryota > Metazoa > Chordata > Mammalia > Rodentia > Muridae > Mus > Mus minutoides. The sequence continues at coordinate 218,296 of LR750952.1, read as the reverse complement.
TCCTGGGCTGCCTTGTCCAGCCTGGATGTGATGATATGTGCCTGGTCTTACTGTAGCTTGTTATGCCAAGCTAAGTTGATGCCCCTAGGAAGCTGCTTTTTTCTGAGGGGTGGCAGAGATAGATCTGTGGGAAAAAGGGGGTGGATGGAAGGAGCATGGAGTGAGAAGAGGGAGGAGAAATTGAGCTGGGGATAGATTAAGGAAGTTGAGATGAGAGAATATAAATAAATGCATACATACATACTTACATACATTCATACATACATATATTCATACACACATATATAAAATAGAACATTAGCAGACCATATTTTAAAGACCCAAACTAGAGGGATGTTTGCAACTGACAACATCAAATTCAAATTTTAGCTGTCTTTTCCCACAAGACATTATACTTTGTCCTTATCCATCTCCTTCCCCTACTGCCTTCCCTATTATGTGTTTCTCGTCCCACCTTACAATGTTCAGCCCCCTGCTCTCAGATCACACATGACTTGATCGACTTTCTATTAACTTCCAAATTCCACGTAGTAAATATGAAAAGTATTACTCCATGACCTAAATTCTTATTCCAAGTCTGGAAAATACTGAATTGCATTTAGACATTTTTTTTCTGACACTGAAAAAAAAAAAAAACCACAAAACACAGTTTCTCTTCGATGCTGTGGAATTCATCTTAAAAATAATGTCATGAAATAAAGTAAAGAGACCAAGGTTAGAGAAGTGGACTGGGGCGAACATGATATATTTGGGAGAAATTGTCTATATGAAACTCAACACCAAGAACAATGACTATTGTCAATAAATATTTTAACTGTATCCAAGAAAACAGGAAATAAAATATTCCCACACCAGTAAAGCCAAAAGAAAGGAGCACACACACACACACACACACACACACTATCATCACCAACATCAAAATAACAGAAATTAACAATCATTGGTAATTAATCTCTCTCAACATCAGTGGACTCAATTACCCAATAAAAAGAAACATACTAATGAAATAGATGTGAAAATAGGGTCTAGCATTCTATTGCATACAATGCACCTCTGCAGAAAGGACAGGCATTACTTCAGAGTAAAGGGCAAGAAAGAGGTTTTCCAAGCAAACTGACTGAAGAAGCAAGCTAGAGTAGCAATTCGAATATCTAATAAAAATAGACTTTCTACCAAATTAACCAAAAGAGATGGGGAAGGACACTTCATATTCATCAAAGGAAAAATCCATCAAGATGGTGGCTCAGTTCTGAACATCTATGCCCCAAATGGAAATGTACCCACATTTATAAAGGAAACCTTAATAAAATTTAAATCACATGTTGAACACCACACATTAATAGTGGGAGACCTCAATACCTGACTCTCACCAATGTGCAGGTCATTGTGACAAAACCTAAACAGAGAAATAATGAAACTAACAGATGTTATGAATCAAATGAACCTAACAGTTATCTACAGAACATTTCACCCAAAGGCGGTCTACTCTCTATTCAATACAGAACTTCATTTCTTTCTTTAGAGACTTGGAGTTCTTTTTATACAGATCATTCACTTGCTTGGTTAGAGTTACACCAAGATATTTCTTGGTGAAACTATTCAATACAGAGCTTGCAGTTCTAGCTAGAGAAATAAGACAACTAAAGGAGATCGAGAGTTTACAAATTGGAAAGAAAGAAATCAACATATCTCTATTTGAAGATTGTTGGGAAATAGTTCTGATGCTTAATTTGTCTTAATTCAGCTCCCAAAAGCCCTTCTTTTAGATATTGAGGGTCCCTGCCCTCAGCTAGCTTTGATTGGTAATAAAGAATTGCCATACAGCCAATGTCTGGGCAGATTGACAGAAGTGGGACTTTTGGGCAAAAGACTGAGGGAATCATGATGAGTGGGAAGCAAAGAGACCAGACATATATCATACTTTATAATTCACATAATTGTTATGGCTGTGCTCAATTTATGTCTGAGAGAAGAGCCTTTTTTTATTGGACAGGAAGGGTGAGATGTTGGGAAATGGTTGTAATGCTTTGTCTTAATTAAGGTCCCAAAGCCCGTGCTTCCAGATGCTAAGGGTCCCTGCCTCTAGTTAGTTTGATTGGTAATAAAGAATTGCTGTGCAGCCAATGACTAGGCATGGAGAAACTAAGTAACAAGAAGGGCCAAAGAGAGGATGCTTGAATTTAACTCAGAAGAGAAAATCGATTAGGTACTGGAGGTGGAAGGAGAGAGGGACCTGGGTGAACAAGGGGACAGTGAAGGGAGCTGGGGTGGGGATCAGGTGTGGGGAGAGCAGGAATAGCAGGTGAGAGGGCAGGGAAGGTGAAGAGAAATCAGAGGAGGGCATCTCTGGTACAAGCCAGAGACCTGGGATGCAGGAGGACTCTCCAGGATGTGGGGGTAACTCTAGCTGAAATCCTAGTAATGGGAGATATGGAAGTTGAAGTTGTCCCCTCCTGAAGCAGGGCTGCTAGTGAAGGGAGGGGGACCCACAACAATCTTTGACACCAAATTTACCTTGCCTATAAGATATGTAGGGATAAAGATGGAGCAGAGATTGAGGAAATGGCCAACTAATGACTTGTCCAAGGTGACGCTCACCACATGGGAAAGAGCCAACTTCTGACACTATTTAATGATACTCTATTATGCTTGCAGACAGAAGCCTAGCATAACTGTCTTCTGAGAATCTCTATTCAACAGCTGATGGTAACAGATGCAGAGACCCACAGCCAAACATTAAGCTGAGCTCAGGGAGTCCTGTGAAAGAGTCAGGGGAAGAATTGAGAGAGGCACAGGGGCCAAAGGCACCACGAAAAGACCTAGGAAGCCAAATAACCTGGGCCCATGGGGGCTCATCAAGACTGAACTACTAGCCAAAGAGCATGCGTGACTGGACCTAGACCCTTTACACATGTGTAAGGCTCTCGAGCTTTAGCTTACCGGAGACCCACTGAGTGAAACATGTGGAGCTGGAATCAATGCAAAAGCAAGAGAAATTTTATTTAATCCAGCATGCTGGGGTCACCCTGCACATAGGGAGAGAGTAACAGTGCACAGACCATTCCGGGAACCTTTATACAGTTCTCAGGGCCAACGCCATTAGGCACAATATGATTGGTAGAACAGTGGTGACTTTTAATCTGATTAGTCTATAGGGAGTAAGGTGGGTGGCCAACGGTCTCAGAGTGTGTCTATGAGCTTCAGTGGATGGTCCCTCCTCCCTGTGGTCTGAGGAATATAATTAACCCCTCCCTTCTGGAGGGGAGGGGCGCCTATGTTCTTTATTGCCTATCGCTTCCAGGAGGGGAGGGTCCGGTGGAATTTTCTAAAGGCTGAGCTGACCTCTTCATAAGCAGATATGCAGCGTGGTCTTCATGTGGGCTCCCTAACAACTGGAGCAGAGGCTGTCTTTGACCTAGACTCTATTGCTTGCCTTTGGGTCCCTTTCCTCTACCTGGGCTGCCTTGAATGACCTTAGTGGAAGAGGATGTGCTTTGTCCTGATGAGACTTGGTGTGCCAGCAAGGATTGTCACTTGTAGGATAGGGGTCTCCCCTGCTCTGAGAAGAAGGGCAGGGAAGAATGCAGGATGGGGATGTGGGAGTGAAACTGTAAGGAGAGGAGGGACAAGCACTGTGATCAGGATGTAAAGTGATAAATAAATAAAGGCTTGGTGTCACATTCACATTCCAGTTCAGAGCAGGAGATTCTTCAGAGAGAGGGTCTCTGCCTTTCTCTTTCTCAGAACTTCCTGGATGCTAAGCTGCCCGGCGACTGGTCCTGTCATTCTTGCAACATCCCCATAATTTTTTTTAAACATGTTTTACTTCCTGCACCTTGTGATGGTGGATTCTGACTCCAGTGGTATGAAAGTACTCTGCTCAAAGTCATTAGGGTCCAAGTCAAACTCAAGGAATGTCTTACAACTTAGTTTACAAGTTCCTTGCTTCAAGCTCAAGTTCTTTAGTAATTAGAGTTCATAATGGCAAAAGTGCTTAACAGGTGGAGAGTGGGAATAAAACTATCAACATTTTCGCAAAAAGAACCCACACTCCTACTTTCCATTATCAGTAGAAGGATGAATGTATTTTAAGTGCAAATTATCTCATTTCATAGAATGGTATCCTTCCCAAATACGAGGCACCTTAACAAATGCAATATTCTTATGAAATAAAAAAGATTGCACTTGAATTCCCCAAGATTAGAGTCAATGTTATATAGCATAATTACCATTATCAAAATATTCACTTTTCATGACTTTCACATATCTTAGAAAAATCTCACATACTTTAGAAAAATTCCAGAATAAAGAAGAGCTAGGTCATTATCAATTTTAAAATGGTAATACGCATCATATAGCCTAGGAATTTTATAATGAAAGGGTAACTTCATTCCCTTTCATACGAAAGTATATAGCTTGAGACCTTTAAGAAGTTGTTAGTCAATTCCACTTTATTAGTGTGAATTTGCTAACATGGGCTCTAAAACCACCTCTCTATAATTAACATGTTCCAAGACTTATTCAAATAGGTGTCCCACGGAAATGTAGTGAAATAGGAAGATATTATCTCAAAGAGTGATTACAACTAAATTTTTAATATACATAAATTAGCACTGAGGAAATGTGGGGTCCTAACCAACATTTGCTATTTCACATTTCTCAAAAATTTAACTGAAAGTGAGGCTTTGATGGAAGAAAAAGAAATGAATGTTATAGGAGAGCAGGCAAGATTAATTTAAAAGATTTTTTGGATTGTTTGCTTTGTTTTATGATTGCTGTGACGACAGCTGTAAAGCCAGATTATATTATTCAACAGTTTATTGGTTGAGTAAAAGCAAGAGTAACTTATGTGAATGTATATAGAAAAAATACTTTATCTGTTACACAAAACTTTTCTCTCCTTCCTAAACTATTTCAAATTAAAAACTTAATTGCCAATGTTTATGAACTTACTTATCAAATACATCCAAACCTAGGAACATCAAGTCACTTTTGGAAAATCACATATATTTTTGCTTCTAATGTTAAAGCGTTGGATTGAATGAGGTAAAATTCATTCTGCCTATTACTAGCCTGCCTAAGAAGTATTTGTTGATAAATCTAACAATGGGCTGGCAGTTTATTCTATGATTATAGCAGAGATAAGCTCTGTAGAGTAAGTGCAAAGCCACATGAACTACAGTAATAGGAGATGTTACCAGCGTTTTGGAGAAAATCCTTTTTCCATGGCAGGATAAAAACATAAACAAATTTTCTCTCCAGTTTTATAAATTGGTGACTCTCAATTTCCTATTAGTTATATTAAGTAAAGTGTGCCCCAGTGAGCATTTGCCAAAGCCCACACTGATACTTAGGGAAATAGCAGCACACCTTGGCTAGGTTTCTTGCCTGCAGATAACAGGTTTCTGAGCCCTTTCAGTCTTATCTGGTTTATTCTGATGGCTTATATGCCAGAGATGTGATCTTACCGTTTTATTAGATATCTGATGGTTTGTTGGAAGTGGCCTTCAGCCTCCACGGGAGATGACCTCCAGATAATACTCTTCTGGGGCATTATTTCCCACTTCAGATTATCGGTCCCAAAGGTTAAACTGTCAGGGAGGAATGGAAGGGATTTTTACCTTTTATTCTAAAACTGCAGGTAAAATCTCCTGTCAGCTTATGTCTGGGCTCAAGAGTCTCATGGGGCTGATGGAGGGAAATTGAGCTTGTTTGATTTAGTCGAAGGTAATGCTCTCCACACAACCATTGCACTGTATTGTTTATTGATTTGATAAGGCCAGGATGCTGTGTGTGTGTGTGTGTGTGTGTGTGTGTGTGTGTGTGTGCTTTCTCTCGACAGCATATTTTAATGCCATACTATTCAGACAGCCTATCAAACTAGATTTTTATGGATTCTCAAACTCAGATCTGTGCTATCCCAACATGGCAATTATTATGCTCCTAGTCTTCACTTTTGTTAAAGGTGGGGCTGTACAATTAAAGTTGAAACACAATCCAAGCACCATCGGGACATTTGCCTTCTTCCTTTACTTGCAACAAAGGCAGGGCAAGCTACTTAGGGTTTAAAGGGCAGAACAGAGGGTCACTCTTTTTTGTCAAAATGCAAATGAAAACAGTTTCAGACAGAAGGCCAAGGCACCCTGAGCATCAGCACCCGAGCCACCAGGAGTGATTTTGTATTTGGAAGCCGGTCTCAGAAAATGAACTTTTTCAAATGTTTCCCGGAGTTCTGAGAGGAAGCAGTTACCCTTGATGAACAGTTTAAATAGTGTTACCACACAGAGACCATGGCATGGGTACCCCATGCCATCTTTTTCTTATAGTAAATGTTACCAGAGACACAATGCATCCTGTGGCGGCTTAAGCCTTTGTTTCGTACACTGGAAATGGATAATGAAGGTTATATCATAGATCACATTTTGTCTCTCCGAAAGATGTCTTGAACAGGGCGTGAAATTTCCAAGGGCCACACTTTTTAGTTTATAACCATCAAGATGAGAAAGCTCACTTAGGAAAATTTTACTCAGAGATGCAAAAATATGCAAACATTTGCAATAAACATCCATGCCTCCTTGCACTGTACTGTTTTCCATTAAATGGTGAATTTTTATATGACACAAGTGACTAAATACAGCCCTTTTCGTGACAATGTGCCTATTATCTAGATTGTTCGCAGGTCGTGATATTATTTATCAACAGCAGACTGTGAAAACATGAGCAATTCCAGTCAAATTACAGCTTACAATGGCTAACAAATCACATTGAGTCATATGCATGCACATTATTACTGTCAAGTCAAAAGCCAACAAAGCATGCTGCATTTACTTCCCTGACTAGGACGATCGGTCCTTTATGCCATCACCCAGTCCGTTTTCATTGTCACTAGATTCTATTACTTCACCCTTTTACAGAATCAGAGTCAAGGTGGAGAATGAACCAATTGATCCATTCTTCATTTAAACCTTTCCCACAGACACATGTGAAACGAAAGGTCAGGGACCTGCCCTTGCTGGCCCCAGGCTGATGGTCTCTGAACTCTTCAGGCACCTCTCAGTCCTCCCTGAGACCAGAGGCGCCTGCTGGGTCCCCAAATAGCTCATCCAGCTGCTCTTAGCTTTCACTGTCACCCCTCAAAGAATGTCCTGCAGACTGGCGGGCCTGTGGTAACTAGATGTCTGAACCCTAGGGTGATTTTTTTTTAACTCCTTCAGGTGAAATTCTATATTCTGTTTTTAACTGTAATGGATAATGACACGAGGACATAGAAATATTTTGTCATGACTAATTAACTGAACAAACCAGATTTGTCCTCGGAAATGGCCGAAAGGCATCTGTGGCATAGCTGAGTCAGTTACAGAAAATTAGATAAATATCTTCTATTATGCTGGTGCCTAAATTTCCTTAAGAAGAAAAAGGGTACCCTGTAAATAAATCAAACATTAAATAGTACATAAAGCACAAACAAAGCAAAACGAAAACAGAAGAATAATTCTCCAGGATCAGAATATCTTTGATGGATGGAATGAGGGAGCAAGGCAAACACCAGATGACAAAGGGCTGAACCAGAGGGGACGCTTGATGTTTAGGATATGACAATAGGATATGGCATTTAGGATATTTTATTTCTGTAACGACTGTAATTGGCATTAAGATGGAGACTGCAATGAATCTACAAATGCCTGTTGGCAACACAGCTATTTTAACATATAATCAAAGCATAGAAATACCTAACTAAGGTCAACACAGAATGAGAATGATATCCACACTCCTGTGGGTATCATGTGGCCAAAAAGGAGAGTGTGGTGAAGAAAGGAAGAGGGGGTGAACTCATTCAACATCATTCATCCAGAACACACATATTTACTTTGAAACTACAATAACAGAAAGCCACCAAGAGAAACAGAAGTTCCAATTTTGGACAATGGAAACAAAAATGCCCCACACATTCAGTATCTATGTATGTACTACATGATCATAAACAATTTAGTCAAGATGATATTAGGATTCTGTAGAGAAATGTGTGTGTGTGTGTGTGTGTTCTTCATTTAAACCTTTCCCACAGACAAAGGTGAAGCTAACGGTCAGTGATCACCCTACTCATGCCAGGCTGATGGTTTCTAAAACCTTTAAGCACCTTTCACCTCTCAGTCCTCTCTGAGGATCCTGCAGCATCTTCAAATAGCTCATCCATCTGCTCTTAGCTTTCACTGCCACACCTACCTACTCCTTATAGACAGACAGACAGACAGACAGACAGACAGACAGACATGTAGATATATAGATACATCAAATAGATATAGGTAGAGGTAGAGATAGATAGAAATAGGTATAGATACAGATATAAGTACAGATATAAATAGATAGATATAGGTAGATTATGATAGATATAGACAGATGATAGGTAGTTGATTGATAGATATAAATATGATAGGAAGATGGATAGACAGATAGAAAGACAGATTTATTGATTTATAGATACAGATATTACTTGATGTAGAAATAGATTTATTAGAATGGTTTACAGGGAGTGTTTCAGTAAGTCCAAACATGGCTGTCTACCAAAGGAAGGGTCAGAATACAGTGGTTCCTGGGCCCATGAAGTGTGACTTTATTTTTTTATCCTGTTATTTTGGAGACAAATGCTATGCATCCCTGACCAGTCTTGACTCATTGAGCATCCTATCTGGGCCACCCAAGTGCTAGGGCTACAGCAGTAAATCACAGCCACCTTTTGTTTGACTTTTAAAGCAAAGGTCTAAAGCCTGGTATGCAGAACTCTGACTTCATAGAATGTCTTCAGCTGGTCCACAAAGCAAAAACTATCTTCCCCAAAATGGTGAGAGGCTCCTTGCCGTTAGCACCACATGGGTGCTGTGAACTGACAGCTAAAGCCATGCAGTTGGTACATTCACAAGAAGGAGTCACTCATGGTGGTCAAAATGGTCCCCGCCACCTCACACTCACTGTAAATAGAAAACAATACTTAAAATAAACAAACAAAAATAACCCCAAATTCCACTCTAAATAAATGTAATGAAATTTCTGGTTATTAGTTCACATTTTTAATATATGTAATGTTATGAGGAAAATGCATGAGATACCTCTGCCAACACTAAATGATACTTTTTAAGGATCAAGTTTGTGGTATGAGTTAACCTCATAGCTCTTCCAATGAATCCTCCTCTACTTAAAAAAGTGATTATTGGCCATAATAATTCAAACTGGGCTATAAGACAGATGATTTCATTTAAAAAATTAAGTGAGCCTCTTGATTTAGGGAAGACAAATTGTAGAATCTATTGTCAGTGATAAAACTTTTATTTTCAAGAAAATTTAGAATTTTGGATAATTATTCACTGCTCAATAGATAAAGGTACCTCTGATGAAGCCAGTGGCTAGTGTGACTAACAAATATGACTAATTTAACATTGTATAAACATCTTTTGTAAAAAGTACATAAATCAAGTCAGAATCAAATTTAGTTTCTAAAAGATCAATGACTATAACGTGTGAAGTCAAGCAGGGTGAAAGGATTCATTCCAAGGACAAGAAGGATCCATCACTTTCCGTCCAACAGAGTGTGACCAAGACACAAGACACGGCCATGGTTTCAGACTCTTGATTATAATTCACCTTTAAAAAACTATCAGTGGATGATTTGGGGGTGAAACATCAAAAATAATATGCACGTAGCTGGGGAAGATTTTGAGTGACTCAAGTCTTTGCCTCGGAAGCACAGCTACTCCAACTCTGTAATGCCAGCATTGCGAAAAGAGAAGGCAGAGACAGGAGCCTTACTGGGGATCACTGAAAGCCAAACAACAGAACAGAACAATTGATATCCTCCTCTGGTCTCTACACATGAACCTGCTCTCAAATGGGCACATATGCACATACATACATACATACATACATACATACATACATACAAGCATGCATACATATAACCCAACCCAGAGTCTACAATTATACAAAGGAACATTGAAATATATTTTCCTATTCTAAACTATATATCTATATATCTATATATATATATATATATATATATATATACTTAAAGAGTAATAGATAACAAAAGGTTCAGGGCAGAAAACCACAAGAATCTACCTCACTTCTGTTAAGTTTGATATGTAAAAGTGGGCAAAATGTACACAGTATTAAACTTACTATTTTGTTTAAGGAATATATCATTGATTTCCATAAAAATTGTTATTTATCTAATACTCTTTTAATATCTTAAGACAAAGTAATGCATATATTCAATTTCTTTTCCGTTTGAATGCATAATGTGAAATATTAACGGAAAACTAACATAAATAAACTCACCAGACTAAAGAAATCAAAACACAAAATGCAGAAAAATTTGAATTTCAAACAGGCATGAGTATTTGTTTGCATGCATATCCACCTTGTCATATGTAGCACACAATTATATTAAACTTTTTATTATGTTTCTGGAAATTTACACTTAACTGGGCATCCTAAATTTTATCTTACATGCACTCTCAATTATTAAGAGGTTAAAGAAGCTTCGGAAGTAGTTTTTAAAGCACTGTTTTAACACAGTCTCCAGTTTAGCATTGCTCTCCGTTTTTTTTTTTTTTTAACCTTACTCAGACTTATGAGGTATAGCTTCAATTGATTGCTTACAAATTGATTGACTCTGGGGCTGGTTGCTAGCACACATCTTGCCTTTGTCATCAGTTTGAGACATAGCTGATTTACATTCTTATTTAAATGCTTTAAGATTTATTTACTTGATGTGTATGAGTCCCCTGCCTATGTATGAGCATCAGGAACACGCCCGACACCTACTGAGGTCAGAGAGCATTGGATTCCCTGGATGTGGAGTTACAGACACTGGTGAGCTGCCTTGTGGATACTGGCAAATGAACAAAGGTCCTCTGGAAGAGCAGCCTGTGCTCTGAGCTATTAAGCTTCCCAGCCCCTCACATGTGCATCCTCTTCAAGTAGAAAATGAATGGTAGCAACAGAACACATGAGGTTTTAGAGCATGTTTCATGGATGCCGGTGATAGACTTATATGCACTGTGTCTTGAAGCAACATTGGAGACCCTCTCATAAAACACTAAGTAACCAGTGAACTTGCGCTAAGCCTGTTCCGTGTAGCCTTTTCACATAAGAGTAGAAAATGGTATTGGATCTAAAAGACATAGCAACTGTGGTTTAATACAAGAGTTTGAGAAAAGGGGCCTTATAGAAGATTCACTACCATATATCATTTAATGCTGGCAAATACTTTGCATATCTGGATGGATTAAAAGGCATTGTGGTGATAATAACAGTATTTCATAGTTTTTGAGGTAAAGGATAGATTTTGCAATGCATCACAAATTAAAATTTTGAAGGTCGGACCCAACTTTCTGAAATGAGTATTTATTCTCTTTCAGCACGCAGAAACTGCACCTCAGGAGGCAGCAATGACCTCCTGTCTTTCATTCCAGTGGTTACAAGCTCTTGAGTACTGAGCTCTGCCTACAAAATTTTACTCCTGAACAATTAAAAAAAAAAAGTGAATCACAGCTTTTCTTGGTATTGAAAAGGTACATATCCACACAGAGAGAAGTTGACAGCAGCTAGCTCTCAAATTCCTGAGAGAATTACAAAAATCCTTTTTATCTCCTGTATGTGCAGGTATGGATATATATATCTGTCCAACTTACTATCTTTGAAAAATAATGAAACAGGTCACTTTTCATATTCAGCTCCTTAGCTTGTTTTACTACAGTGTGTTTTGGGTTGCCTTCCCAGGCTAGATCTCCCCTTATCTCTTGCTTGCTGCATCCTGTCGGGATACCACCATTTATCACCCGTTCTATATTGAAAAGCCTTTTTCAGTCGTGATTTCTATCAATGCTTCCATGAAGATGATCACACAAATCGTTTCTCTATCACTGTAGGAAATTCACAGAGCAGTGCAACGCAGCAAAATGTTGCTTAGCATGGCAGTACAGACAGAGAAGATGCGTGTACACAATTCATTGCGTTCTCATCCCATCTTGTGGCAGTTATATTGAGGATTCTCGTTTCCTGGGAGTTCACAGGTTTGGAAATGTCAAAAGGAGTCATGTAAATGGAATCTGTCTCCTTCCTATTAGGCTGTGCCTGATGCCCCAAATTGCCTTGCCCAGCATCTGTTCTCTCCCACAGCTTGTAGGCACAAAAGTTAAAACTGCCCTTCTCAGACTCATTGGAGGCCGGCATGTTATTTAGGTTCTATCATAGTCTTCTGAGAATGCTTACAAACAGAATCGAATTGAGGAAGAAGCCAAGATAAAGACATCCATTTTGATGGTGAGGATCAAGGCCGAGGTGGCAGCTACAGCAGAGACTTCCCACAGTGGATTCCTGATTCAGCATCTTCCTGGAGCAGCAGGGACATTATTTCTGGCTCATAGCAGGGTAGCCTGGAACGGAAGTCAGCAGTATTAGCAACAGACTCATAATTTGTTATCTTCCTGCATCGACATTAGTAGTTTACTTGTTCACAGAAAAGGCAGAGTATTTCCAGAAGCTATAAAGTGTTTCTGAGCGTTAAGGCCCAAACGGTTCCCCCACCCTTTCAATAGTTCTTTAACATCTTCGTTCTTTGTATCAAATTCTGTATTGCTTATATTATTAAAAACAACAGTCAGCAAATTCTAGCCCATCACTAAATCCAACCCAGCACCTGTTTTAATACAGTCTACAAACTGAAAATAGTTTGCATATTGCACAGCTTGGGAAAAAATCAAAACAAATATAATTTGTGACACATGAAAGTCATATGAGATTCAAATTTCAGTGTTTATAAGTTGGGTTCTACAGGGGTTCACCCTCCCGTTCCTTTGTGTATTACCTGTGGCTGCTTTTACATTTAAGTAGAGGAAGTAGAGATGTGTGGCTCTGTGGACCACAGTTTGGAATATTTATTTGCTCTTTCATTCACCCACACACACATTCATAGAAAAATCTGACAACCTCTGATCTATTATGGCATGATATATCTTGGTTCAAGAGAACATTAAGTACTATAGACACAAGTGTATTTATAACAAAACATTAAGTTTACCTGCAACCACCCACAAATTCCATCTGCATAACTTCCAACTAGCCAACCACCCAGGTTTCATTCGTCCTCCTCCAGAGTCCAGATGGAGAAGTGCAGACTTTACCTTTCAAAAGAAAACTTCCCTTTGCAACAAATGGAGATCACTCTATAGAAAAACACAACTGATCTGAATACAGACTTGTGAAGATCAGTTTCAGTGGATACAGCGACATCATAATTCATCCACCTAAAGTCCAAGGGACAGTGAGGAAGAAGCAGATGTAAGAGCCAGAGGATCAGGGAGGTAGTTGTGAGATTGTGTCTCCTAGCAATGTTGGAAGTTACATCCACAGATGGCCACAGAATGGCCTAAACAGGAAGGGAATTAGAACAACAACAATAGACATGATAAGTGGATAGGGAAAAGCCCATGAGGCCTCAGTCCTACACAAAGAATTACAGGCAATTAAGGAAATCTGAGAGTGTGAGAAATAGTCTCCCCCCATGGAAGGACACACAAACCGTTCATCCAATGCTGTGTTATCAGCTTGAAAAATACACATATTAGTAACATTAGACAGCATGAGCTGAGCATGTTGTGTTTAGGAAGCTTGTTGCATATAACAATGAATTTTGAAAAGAGGCCATTCATTTGAAAGGGAGCAAGGAATCGGAAAGGCTTGGAGGGAAGAAAGCAAAGGGGGAAATATAATTATAGTATTATCTTTAGAAAATCTAAAATCATAATGACATATGTTTTAATTATTTCTATATTTTCTAAGATTTCTATAAACACATCCAGACCCTTGTCCTCCTACAGGGTTATCTCATCCAGCCTTCATATGGGGCTGGGGAGAAAGGACCCAGTCTTACTGCATCTTGACATGCCACGTTTGGTTGGTATTCCTGCGAGGCCTGCCCTTTTCTCAAGGGAAATGGAGGAGGGGAGGCAGGGGACTGGGAAGAGAGAAAGGATGGGGACCTGCAGTTGGGCTAGATATGGTCTACGACAAAATAAATAAAAAATTAAAAAGCAAAAACAAAAAGCCACATCCGTCTTCCTCTTTCCAGTTGCTGGTTGTTGGGTGTTTGGTTACAGCGACAAGAAAAATAAACAATGGAGTTGCTCACTTGAGCAATACATGTGTCATTTATATTTGAATGTAAAATATTCAATTATTTTACTATTTAGAAATAAGGAAGTCATCTCTTACAATTTTTTATATTAAATGATATTTATTTATTTTAACAAAATTTGATTAGGGAAAGTTTCAAAATAATGTAACCAAAATAATGAAAGAATGAATTTTTAAAGACAGTTACACATACTTAAAATTATTTCTGTTATAATCCCCGATAGTTATAAACTTTGCATATAATACAGATTTTATGTATCACTTTAAAAATTAAGGTAATAACAACTAAGTTGTCAAAATGGTAACCATCTGATACCTATGACTATAAGAAAATTTCTAAGGTTACTCAAAGTGTTGTATCTCCACTAACTTAGGAAAGGAAGACGTTGATAAGTTATTTTATTTTGATGACTCAAAATATCACAGTTACATCAAGAAAGACATAAAGAATTTTTTTTGAAAAAATACTTTCTATTTGATTTAGGCATTATAAGATTCAAGCAATGAACTTTTTATAAAGCTGCTTTATAAAAATGGAAAATAGGAACACACATTCATTTCACTACTAGTCAAAATAATGCATAATTTCAACATTCTGTTGGAATAGAATCAGTTTTATAAACTGATTTTCAAACTGCATTCTTTAAAGTACACGTGAATGGTTCAAGCATGCTATGCATACATAAAATGTATCTATGTTTGCACAAGACCAAACTTTACTAAGTAACAATAAATTCAGAAAGTTTATCAGCGTCAATGATAGCAATTTGTTGTATAATTCCTGCTAAAGTTGGGCTCTTTTATCAATTCTTCATTGCTATTATTAACTCTCATATCACATATTCACAGTACCCAGTAAAAGCACACACACACACACACACACACACACACACACACACACACACACACAGACTCAGAGAGAGAGAGAGAGAGAGAGAGAGAGAGAGAGAGAGAGAGAGATTATAGAATGAGCACAAGTTAAAGAGGCTACATCAAAGTTCAAGAGTTTTCAGAGGTGAGATGAAGAAGGGTCTGTGTTGATGAGGTAACAAACAGGCCAGTGCCAGAGGCAGGTGCAGTAGTACCTGCTGAAGCCAGGGATTGAGATCGAAGCTGCAGAGCTCAGCTGTGAGGTGCAAGACCAAAGTGATTTCTGAGAGCAGTAAACAGCAGGTCCATGTCCAGATGTGCTGACAAGTAGATGGACCAGGGTTTGAGTTAGCCTCATCAATAATGAAGGACCAAGCCAAGCTAAAGCTCCAAGGACAGCTGGAGAAAACTCTGCAAAGCGATTCTTGACTCTCATAATAGGGATTGGATGACAGCTTGATACACTGTCATACCATGCTTTAATTGTTTCCATAAACTCCTAAAATGACTTCTTTTCTGCTCCCCAGAATAAGTCACTTAATACCCTGAGCTAGATGGGTGGTGTCTGATAGATGATACAGTTTCTGGGTCTACCCAGGACTGCCAGTCATCTTTCTTGCTACAAATGATGCAGTCTCCTATGGAGCCTGTAAAACTGCTGTTATAAATTACAAAGTAGATCTTCCTTCTGAGCCCAGCAGAGGCTGCTAAGGGTTCCTGAGTGCTCTCCACTCCACAGGACCTTGGGATCACCTCAGGATCATGGCCAGGAGGCAGAGCTGAGACCCAGACCCCTGGGCACACTCCTTGCCAGAGGAAGTCAGCCTACAGGGAGGGTTCTGACCCCAGAACTCAGGAGGTGGATCAGAGCTCCAGACTGCTGGACACCTGCCCTGCAAGAGGAGAGCTTGCCTGCAGAAGAGAGTGCTCTGACCACTGGAACTCAGGTGAGAGTTGGACTCCCAGGAGTGCTGACAGAGGCTAAAAAAATCACAGGAGGATCAAGCTCCAACCAGAGACAGCTTGAACATTAACATCAGAGATTTCTAGATGGCAAAAGGGAAATGTGAGAATCTTACTAACAGAAACCAAGAACACTGGGCATCATCAGAACCCAGTATGCCCACCACGAGTCCTGGATACCCCAACACACCTGAAAAGCAAGACACAGATTTAAAATTATATCTCAAGATGGTGGTAGAAGATTTTAAGAAGGGCATTAATAACTCACTTAAAGAAATACAGGAGAACACTGCTAAACAGGTAGAAGCCCTTAAAGTGGAAGTACAAAAATCCCTCAAGGAATTACAAGAGAATACTACTAAACAAGGAGTAGCCCTTAAAGAGGAAACACAAAAATCCCTCAAGGAATTACAGGAGAACACTGCTAAATAGGCAGAAGTCCTTAAAGAACTACAGGCAAACATTGCTAAACAGGTAGAAGAAACACAAAAATCCCTTAAAGAATTATAGGAAAACACAACCAAACAGGTGATGGAATTGAACCAAACCATCCAAGATCTAAAAAGGGATGTAGAAACAATGAAGGAAACCCAAAGGGAGACAACTCTGGAGATAGAAACCCTAGGAAAGATATAAGGAATCATAGATGAGAACAGCTCAGGTGCAAAAGATTCCATAGGGAACATGGACACAACAATAAAAGAAAATGCAAAATACAAAAAGATCTTAACACAAAACATCCAGGAAATCCAGGACACAATGTGAAGACAAAACCTAAGGATAATAGGGGTAGATGAGAATGAAGATTTTCAACTTAAAGGGCCAGCAAATATCTTCAACAAAATAATAGAAGAAAACTTTCCATACATAAAGAAAGAGATGCCCACAGAAAGAAGCCTACAGAACTCCAAATAGACTGGACCAGAAAAGAAACTCCGACACATAATAATCAGAAAAACAAATGAACTAAATAAAGACAGAATATTAAAGGCAGTAAGGAGAATAGGTCAAGTAACATATAAAGGCAGGCCTATTAGAAAGAATTACTCCAGACTTCTCACCAGAGACTATGAAAGCCAGAAGATCCTTGACAGATGTTATACAGACACTAAGAGAACACAAATGCCAGCCCAGGCTACTATACGCAGCAAAACTCTCAAACCAAAGTATTCCATGACAAAACCAAATTCACACAATATCTTTCCACAAATACAGCCTTTCAAAGGATAATAAAGGGAAAACACCAACACAAAGATGGAAACTACACCCTAGAAAAAGCAAGAAAGTAATCCTTTAACAAAAATAAAAGAAGACAGCCCCAAGAACAGATTCCCAACATGCACAACAAAAATGACAGGAAGCAACAATTACTTTTCTTTGATTTCTCTTAACATCAATGGACTCAAATCCCCAATAAAAAGACATAGACATGGCTACACAATCAGGACCCAACATTTTGCTGCTTACAGAAACCCACCTCAGGGATAAAGTCAGACACTATCTCAGAGTGAAAGTCTGGAAAACAATTTTCCAAGCAAATGGTCCAAAGAAACAAGGTAAAGTCTACCAAGATGAACTCTCAATTCTAAATATCTAAGCTCCAAATGCAAGGGCAGCCACATTCATTAAAGAAACTGTAGTAAAGCTCAAAGCACACATTGCACCTCACACAATAATAGTGGGAGACTTCAACACCCCACTCTCACCACTGGACAGATCCTGGAAACAGAAACTAAGCAGAGACAAATAGACCCAAACAGAAGCTATGAAACAAATGGATTTAACAGATATCTACAGAACATTTTATTCTAAAACAAAAGGATATACCTTCTTCTCAGCACCACATGGCACCTCCTCCAAAAATTGAACATATAATTGGTCACAAAACAAGCCTCAACAGATACAAAAATATTGAAATTATCCCATGCATCCTATTGGATCATCAAGGATTACAGCTGATCTTCAATAACAGCATAAATAAGAGAAAGCCAACATTCACATGGAAACTGAACAACACTCTACTTAATGAGATGATCTTGTGATTTTTGTCTTTGAGTTTGTTTGTATAGTGGATTACGTTGATGGATTTCCGTATATTAAACCATCTCATTAGACTCTAAGAAAGCATTTGACAAAATCCAACACTCCTTCATAATAAAAGTCATAGAAATATCAGGAATTCAAGGCCCATGCCTAAACATAATAAAAGCAATCTACAGCAAACCAGTAGCCAACATCAAAGTAAATGAAGAGAAGCTGGAAGCAATCCCACTAAAATCAGGGACTAGACAAGACTCCCCATTTTCTCCCTACCTATTCAATATAATATTTGAAGTCCTAGCCAGAGCAATTCGAGAACAAGAGGAGATCAAGGGGACAGAAAATGTAAAAGAAGTCAAAATGTCACTATTTGCAGATTATATGATAGTATATATAAGTGACCCTAAAAATTCCACCAGAGATATCCTAAACCTGATAAACACCTTCAGCGCAGTAGCTAGATATAAAATTAACTCAAACAAATCAGTGGCCTTTCTCTACACAAAAGATAAACAAGATGAGAATGAAATTAGTGAAACAACACCCTTCACAATAGTCAGAAATAATATAAAATACCTTGGAGTGTCTTTAACTAAGGAAGTGAAAGATTTGTATGACAAGAACTCCAAGTCCCTGAAGAAAGAAATTGAAGATCTCAGAAGATGGAAAGATCTCCCATGCTCATGGATTGGCAGGATTAATATAGTCAAAATGGATATCCTGCTGAAAGCAATCTACAGATTCAATGCAATCCCCATCAAAATTCCAACTCAATTGTTCACTGAGCTAGAAAGGGCAATTTGCAAATTCATCTGGAACAATAAAAAACCTAGGATAGCAAAAACTATTCTCAACAATAAAAGAACCTCTGGTGGAATCACCAATGCCTGACCTCAGAAAATTGGACATAGTACTACCAGAAGATCCGGCAATACCTCTCCTGGGCATATACGCAGAAGATGTTCCAACTGGTAATAAGAACACATGCTCCACTATGTTCACAGCAGCCATATTTATAATAGCCAGAAGCTAGAAAGAACCCAGATGTCCCTCAACAGAGGAATGGATACAGAAAATGTGATACATTTACACAATGAAGTACTACTCAGCTATTAAAAATAATGAATTTATGACATTCTTGGACAAATGGATGTATCTGGAGGATATCATCCTGAGTGAGGTAACCCAATCACAAAAGAAGTCACTTGAAATGCACTCACTGATAAGTGGATATTAGCCCAGAAATCTAGAATACCCAAGATACAACTTCCAAAACACAAGAAAATCAAGAAGGAAGACCAACCTGTGGATACTTCATTCCTCCCTAGAATAGGGAATAAAATATCCATGGAAGGAGTTTGAGAGACAAAGTTTGGATCTAAGATGAAAGAATGGACCATCCAGAGACTGGCCCACCTGGCGGTCCATCCCATAATCAGCCACCAAATGCAGACACTACTTCATATGCCAGCAAGATTTTTGCTGAAAGGACCCTGATATAGCTTTCTCCTGTGAGGCTTCATCAGCGCCTGGAAAATAGAGAAGTGGATGCTCACAGTCATCTATCGCATGGAACACAGGGTCCCCTATGTAAAAGCTTGAGAAAGTACCCAAGTGCAGAAGGGGTCTGCAACCCTATAGGTGGAACAACAATATGAACTAAGTACCTCCAGAGCTCATGTCTCTAGCTACATATGTAGCAGAAGATGGCCTAGTCGGCCATCATTGGGAAGAGAGGCCCCTTGGTCTAGCAAACTTTATATGCCCCTGTACAGGGAAATAAATGCCAGGGCCAAGAAGTGGGAGTGAGTGGGTAGGGGAGCAGGGCGGTGGGAGTGTATAGGGGACTTTTGGGATAGCATATGAAATGTAAATGAAGAAAATATCTAATAAAAAACTTTTAAAAAAATAGGAAAAAAAGAAAAAAAAGAAGGTTCTGTACCAAAGTATATCTTAAGCATGTTAGAGTGATTAGATATGTTAATAAAATTATGTTTTTATTGTATTATATATCAATATAATATATGTTTAGAATATGTTATAATATGTTAATAAATAATGATAAACCTTTAAAAAAATTACAAAGTATTTCAGTAGGTCATTGCCTGATAGCTACATATTTACGGTAGCACACAATATTGTACCACTGGCTATAGCTCCTGATACTTAGGCATTAAGCATAGTTTTCAGATTCCATATCTCTGTATATTCCAATGAGTTCTACAGGTAGAATATGTGAGCAGATCAGACTCCTGTAGTTTTCACATGCTTTGCTTACCATTTTCTGAAATCCTATTTCCATCCTGCTAGCAAGGTTCCTAGTGATCGCTACCTAATAGGAAATCCATTGCATGTCTAGGGAGCTACAGGCCACTTTCTGCTGCCTTCTGCCTGTACTCAACTCAGTCAAAATTCAAGACAATACACTCACACTCTCCCACTCTTGGGGCTCATCCACTTGATTCAGATCTGCCTTTTAAGAAATTACTCACTGACATCTGCTGTTCAGAATTGATCAAAAGGAATTGTTTTTTATGCATGATTTAAATTAAAAAATGTTAAAAATAGAAACTATCACACAGGCTAATATCCACTTATTAGTGAGTGCATATCAAGTGACTTCTTTTGTAATTTAGTTCCCTCACTCAGGATAATATCCTCCAAATTCATCCATTTGCCCAAGAATTTCATAAACTCATTGTTTTTAATAGCTGAGTAGTACTCCATTGTATAAATGTACCACATTTTCTGTATCCATTCCTCTGTTGAGGGACATCTGGGTTCTTTCCAGCTCCTGGCTATTATAAATATGGCTGCTATGAACATAGTGGAGCATGTGTTCTTATTAGCAGTTGGAACATCCAGACTGATTTCCAGAGTGGTTGTACCAGCTTGCAATCCCACCAGCAATGGAGGAGTGTTCCTCTTTCTCCACATCCTCACCAGCATATGCTGTCATCTGAGTTTTTTATCTTAGCCATTCTGACTGGTGTAAGGTAGAATCTCAAGGTTGTTTTGATTT
This sequence comes from Mus minutoides, assembly GCA_902729485.2. Lineage (NCBI taxonomy): Eukaryota > Metazoa > Chordata > Mammalia > Rodentia > Muridae > Mus > Mus minutoides. Next base: position 197,211 of record LR750952.1, on the reverse strand, counting down.
GCATCTCCCTGATGATTAAGGATGTTGAACATTAGTTCAGGTGCTTCTCAGCCATTCGTTATTCCTGACTTGAGAATTCTTTTTTTTTTAGCTCTATACTTCATTTTTAATGGGGTTATTTGAGTTTCTGGAGTCCAGCATCTTGAGCTCTTTTTATATATTGGATATTAGTCCCTATCAGATTTAGGATTGGTAAAGATCCTTTCCCAATCTGTTGGTGGTCTTTTTGTCTTATTGACAGTATCTTTTGCCTTACAGAAGCTTTGTAATTTTATAAGGTCCCATTTGTCAATTCTTGATTTTACAGCACAAGCCTTTGCTGTTCTGTTTAGAAATTTTTCCCCTGAGCCCATATCTTCGAGGCTTTTCCCCACTTTCTCCTCTATAAATTTCAGTGTCTCTGGTTTTATGTGGAGGTCTTTGATCCACTTAGACTTGAGCTTTGTACAAGGAGATAAGAATGGATCAATTTGCATTCTTCTACATGATAACTGCCAGTTATACCAGCACCATTTGTTGAAAATACTGTCTTGTATCCACTGGATAGTTTTAGCTCCCTTGTCAACGATCAAGTGACCATATATGTGTGGGTTCATTTCTGGGTCTTCAGTTCTATTCCATTGATCTACCTGTCTGACGCTGTACCAGTACCATGTAGTTTTTTTCACAATTGTTCTGTAGTACAGCTTGAGGTCAGGCATGGTGATTCCACCAGAGGTTCTTTTATTGTTGAGAATAGTTTTTGCTATCCTAGGCTTTTTATTGTTCCCGATGAATTTGCAAATTGTCCTTTCTAACTCAGTGAACAATTGAGTTGGAATTTTGATGGGGATTGAATTGAATTTGAAGATTGCTTTCAGCAGGATATCCATTTTGACTATATTAATCCTGCCAATCCATGAGCATGGGAGAACTTTCCATTTGCAAAACTCAATAAAATCAAGATGAACAAAGACCAAAGTATGGATACTTCATTCCTTCTTAGAATAGAGAAGAAAACACTCATGAAAGCAGTTACAGAGACAAAGATTGGAGCTAAGGTGAAAGGATGGACCATCCAAAGATTACCCCACCCACGATCCATCCCATAATCAGCCATCAAACTCAGACAGACACTATTGCATATGCCAGCAAGATTTTGCTGAAAAGACCCTAATATAACTATCTCGAGTGAGGCTATGCTAGTGCCTGGCAAATACAGAAGGGGATGTTCATATTCATCTATAGGATGTAACACAGGGCCCCCAATGGAGGAGCTAGAGAAATTACCCAAGGAGCTGAAGGGTCAAAACCCTTTTGTTGAAACAAAAATATGAACTAACCAGTACTCCCAGAGCCCATGTCTCTAGCTGCATATATAGCAGAAGATGGCCTAGTTGGCTATCATTGGGAAGAGAGGCCACTCGTTCTAGGAAACTTTATATGCCCCAGTACAGGGGAATGCCAGGGCCAAGAAGTGGGAGTGGGTGGGTAGGGGAGCAGGGCAGGAGCAGGTATAGGGAACTTTTGGGATAGCATTTGAAATGTAAATAAAGACAATATCTAATTTTAAAAAAGAAAAAAGAAAGAAACTATCACACAGGAGAGACAGGCAAAGCTTGGGAATACCTTTGTCTTCAGAAAAATGACTAACTTCTACTGGAGGCAATCTTATAGGATTTTAACAATATATTAGTAAATTTGAAAACATGTAGAAGAAAATAAGTTCATGTTTCTTAAATCCAAGAACCATTGTATAACTGTTCGACAGCACAATGCTTTCTATTTAACAACAGTCTTCCCTAGTTCCCCTTCAGATTAGATTCCCGTGTGGAGAATATTATCTCATCCTATCCCAAGAAAGCCAGAAGCAAAATGAAGTCATTGATATGCCCAAGATCGCATAACTAAGCTAGAGACATAAGAGGATTCTCCAAGCATGCTAGTGATGCCAGTTCTGATTACATAACGAGCCTCCCAAATTCTATGTGGGCACAGCAGGAGGCAGAAGGAAGCCTACTAACAAACCTCATTTTGTCCTCTAAGTCATCAGTGCCAGGCTCTAGTAAATTGAACCTCAGCGACTTTTCACCCCTTGCCTTTAACCCAAGAAGCAGAGAATCTTTGCACATTATACTCTAAAGTCTGAACGTGTATTGCAATGGTTACTATTCTGGGACCAAGGAGTGGGCTCAATCTGGGTAGTCATATTGCACAGTCTATGAAATGGCCAACTCCCTGCCTTCCCCTGTGCACTAGTGTGCACAGGTGCAGCGGTATGGCGTGCCAAGAGTGTTCTTTTACTGCAGAGCAGGACAGATTTATTACTCCCTTATGCGGAGCACCATTTACATCTGGGCATACTTGAAACTTGCCTCGGCAAAATTTTTAGTCGTATTGGATTTGGGATTAAAATGATTAGGCCATGTTTGATTCTGTTCTCTGTGGTAAAGAGCTGATTTGGGGAATTAAAACCGCGACAAGGAGAAGCGTACAGGCTGTGTCATTTCCCAGACCTTTGTGGATAGGTTTTTGTTTTGTTTTGTTTTGTTTTGTTTTGTTTTGTTTTGTTTTGTTTGTTTGTTTGTTTTTAAGTATCTTGACATATATCTTCAAGCATAATGAAAACACGTATTCAAGATCTTATTCGCATAATAAATCATTCTGCAATGGTCCTCTTGGTACGTTGATACTCGTTGGCAGTGGAGGGGAATATTGAGTTACGTGAAGCATTTCCTAGTGATGTGTGAACTATTCAGTGAAAACTCATGACTAAACAAATAAATGCGCTACCTTAGCATCCAGGCATGGATTACTAGTGGGTTTTTCGCTTGCTTGACTCCTCTCGGCTGTATTCCTCTCACCAGCACACTGCTCTGACACCGTCATGATTCCTTTCTATGATGAGTCTTCTGCACACGTGAGGATAGAATTTTTTTCTTTTCTTCCTTTTTCCTCTCTCTCTCTCTCTCTCTCTCTCTCTCTCTCTCTCTCTCTCTTTCTTTCTTTTCCATTTTAACTGAGTGCTTCAGCATTCACCTCAAACTAAAACTGACCATTATGAGGTCCCGCCTCCTTTAATTCTTACCCAATGAATTCCCTCTTCCAGACTTTCATAGGTTCACAACCCCACCCTTCCCCTGGCAACCCCTTCTGAATACTGAAACAAATCAATCTATTCAAAGAGCACTTGTTACACAGCAGAAATCCCCTGAAATGATCATATGGTGTTTGCAACCAGGAACAACTTCTAGATAAAAGGAACACACCACCCCAAGATAATTCTCTCTTTGAATCCTGTTGTCCTCAGAATTCATAAGGACTCTGTTCCTGCCTTCTCGGGCTCTCCGTTGCACTTTGAACTTTTGTATCCCTATCCTCATTCACCACGCTTTTATTGCTCAGAACTCCATGACCTCCTTCTCTACTCTTAAAACCAGTCTCTCTGCCTGCGCTCAGACTAAACCTCACCTCCTCTATTAGCATTTGCCCTGATCATATAGCACTAAGTGGCCTCTCGGCTTGGTGCTTTGATCTATTTCATACCCCAGGAACAAATTATTCAGAGCTTTGTTAGTTACAATTTCATTTACATCATACTATCTCCCTGAATAACCCATAAGCCTTCTGAGAACCCAGACCATGAGTAACATACAGATCTTTATATTTATGTTTTTATTTTCACAATAAGAGCATTAGTGGTTGATTGATATTTACTATTAACACTGGTAAACATTTAGGATATATAGTCTAGGCATGGGTATGTGAATTATAGGGACACTTGATCTTTATGAATTATAGTTCAGATGAAATCTGAGTACAAGCAGAATTTCCAATGGTATAGAAGACAAAAAATTTAGTGTCTAGTGAAAGTGAAAAGAAAAACAGAGCTAAGCTAAGGAAACAATTTCTTTCCCACCTACAATGCATGAAAAGAAATTAACATGAAAAGGGCCTGAGGAAGACATTAATATTTTGATAGTGGCAGAAGGAAGTTATTTATAAAATAATGACAAATGTTGAAGAGAAAATACAGGCTTCCTAGCAACTAGACCAAAGATAAGGTAAGTATACTCATGCGGAAAACTTTTCATTTTTAAAAATAAGAAGTGATTTCGTATGAAGCAATGTGACAATTACATATAGGTATATTGGTACTCTGTATTACATATGTGCTGTGGTATCATGTATGCTATGACTTTAAATCTATATTTCTCTGCCAATTGTGCTGGCCCTTCCCCTGGATTTATGAGCCCAAACACACAGCTATAAATCTGCCCATTTTGGGTCATCAGCCTGTTTGACTAGGTCTATCTCTTTCAAAGAGTAAATAAAATATGTGCTGTTAATTTTTTAAACTGTTACCATGGAAACTTCAGCTGCAACATTACCAATGCCTTATGCTTTTTAATTAACAGATCATTTGGGTTTTTTTATAAACACGTGCACAACCTTCTTAATATCATTTTAATTGATTTTGTTTAAATAGCTTTATTTCTAAAGTCACAATCAATATGGTTCCTAGAAGAGAAAGCAGAACAAAAATATTGAATGTAAGCCATTTCACAAGATGTCATTCTGCTTAATCAAATTATTTATAAAGAAAAATGAACTTTTAATCATGCTAGTCAATTCTATTTTTTTCAGTATGCTAGGTTCATTTCCATCTCGTGTGGTTGTAAAGCTGTTTTTACCAGATCATTATAAAGAACATCACAAGCATACGCTCGAAGTGGACATGCTAAGTTGGGTGGCTACTACTACCCATGAAAACAGAACTCACTGTGGCATGTGGTTTAGACTTTAAGCACATGTAGAACAGATTATTTTCAAATTTTACTTTCATTCCAGGTCAGAGTAAACCGTCATAATCATATTTGCTTAAAAATGTGCTCACAAAGAAACCATAATTGAGTCCATGTTAGAAAAGAGATAAACAGAAAATATCAGATCCAAAAAAAAAAAATGTTCTCTTAACTCCTCTTAGTTGTGCAAGTTCCACTGTGATGGAGTGTGAAGGAGTCTAGAGATATGAATTGTCAACTGCAGGTAAGAAGAGACGCATTGAATATGAAATAGCTAAATATAAAGGCCTCAGTTTCCGGGTTGTTCAAGTTCCACCCAGAGCTATCACTTTCTTATATTAAATTATTTACATCTATGTCTGGAAGAGAAAGGAGAACATTGGAAGCCCAACAAAGGACAAGCTATATCATATGGCTTCTGAGATATATGGGTTATTGACTATCAGTCAATGCCTCTGGTTAATGGGAGTATACTATTATATGAACACCAGCAGCTGTGGCCAGTGATCCAGATGTGTAATGAAAGGAGTTGCAAGGGTACGGGTGATAATACAAAAATGTAAACGAGCCCAGTGAATTTTGTAAAGGAAAACAGATTTTTCTGAATTCCCTGATCTTTGGAAACTGCACCTGAAATAAGCATCTTTTGATACTCAAACTCATTAAGATATGCTAAAAAATGTTTAATTTTCAAATTGCTGTATTAGCTACAGTTATTTATGTCATAGAAAGATTTCTTATTTTTAAAAAGGAGTCAGTGAAAGAAAAATAGCTCATGTGCCAAAATAAAAGTAATCGATATATGATAATATCAAATAGGTAACATTGCTAAGTGAAAGAAGCCAGTCTGATTAGAATGTTTGGTATGATTTCAATAAATAACATGCTGTGAAAGAAAAAAAATACAGAGATAACTAAACATATATGGTTGATAAGTGTACAAAAGGAATGAAGAATCAAATGAGTCGGGGAGGATGGGTGTGCAGGGTCCTGAAGTTGGACAGTATGACACTGTAATGGTGAACTTATGTCAAAGTGCACTTGCCAAAATGATACGAAAACTCAGGGGCATTTTAACTAAAAAAATGGACTATTGTTAATAGTAATCGAGAATATTCATTAATTAATTGTAATAAAGATAGTAAATTAATGTAAGAAGTTAGCAATACGGAAGTTTAGTGATGGGTATGTCATTATCTGTTAAGTAATGCTATAAATAGAAAATTTTTAAAAGAATCTATTTTTTTAAATTCTCATTTAATTTTTCACACTAATGAGTTACATGAAAAAGTTTAGATTTTTATTAATGAAAGAAAGATATTTTTTCTTTCAAAAGAGTTTCAGTTTTCATGCTGAGTTCTAAAATGCCTTCAAATATGGTCAGGTTTTTCCATTCACTTAGGATTTCAAAATGACAGTGATTCAACTGTGGCGAATCACTAAATATTCTTAGTTGAATAAGCAGTAGACAACCTATTGGTAATCCATGTGAAATTTTTATAAATGCCAACTTGTCCTTGCCATGACAATCTAGGACATAAAAGCTTATGATTATAATAGGCTGAAAAATCTTCCAATGTGTTACATCCTTGAAGTAGTGAGAATTTTTTTGAGAAGGTTGATTTCATCTAAACACTAGCTTCCTCATACTTGAGGTCAGAGGAAGAGCAAAACAATCTTCTAGAGGAGTCCAGTATTTGCAGTTCTCTGGGCCTGATGACTTTATGGCTTCTGACTGTCCTTAACAATCCCAGATGCACCTTGCTGTTGGTAAGGCCTAGGTTAAAGTATTAAGGCCCTGATGGAACATTAAGGTCCAGGTGCAATGTTAAGGCCTAGATAACAGTGACTGGTCTAGCCTGCCATTATAAGGAAAGGTCCTCATATTTTTGCTGTTACTAGGAAACTTTCTGAAGCCGAGATTGATTACATTCTTTGTTGAATGATTACATTATTATGTTCTGTGCCTTTGGAAGCCAATCAGAATAGAAGTCAGTAGGACTGTTTTGTATAGTTACTCAGTAAAATAAGCTTGGACCTGAACCAACCACCCAACAGTACTTCCTATTACCTTATACCTATGTATAAGCTTTTATGCTATAAGCTGTTCCGGGATAGACCCCAACTAAGGGAGAACCTTGCCCCAACATAAGGAACTATTGGAATAAGACTTCCATTTTGAGTAGTGGTGTAGTAAAGTTTAAGTTCCCAAGACCTCCCTGGGAACTTATATCCTACTTGGCAGAAACAGGAATGTACATGGGTAACTGACATCCTGGTTGGGAAGTTATGACATAAACTAACAGGTTAGGACATGAATATTAGACAGGGGAAGTCCCTTGGCACAGTTGAATACGCCAACCAATGGGAGCAGGATAAGTGTACAACAACGATGTGTTTCTAAGGAAATCCCTATCCGTACATCCTGATTGGTGGAAAATCTATCATAAATATTTGTGGATTTGAGGCTTAAAAACCCTGTAGGATCTTATCTCAGGGTCATGGTTCAGTTCACGAATCTGGACTCTGACCCTGGTTGACAAGTCCTGGAACGTATACTCAATAAACAATCTGTTTCTAATTGAGATACGTGTCTATAGGTTTCTGAGGCAATTTCTGGTCCTCTACATTGTGAACTTCCCTGTCTGGCCCCATATGTTCTGCACCTATAGAAGGTGTATGCAGTTGCCTTTCCATATTGTAACTATCCCCAAATGCATCAGAAGAAATTGATCGCCTTTTACTGCACTTCAATGGGTCATGTCCTGTTGCTCTGATGCTATGAAAGTATTTTCATCTTTCCTGGATCAGCTTTCTGAAAGGTCGCCTGTGATGGTTACATTCATATTTTGAAAAATATAAATAATATAACATCATCAATTAAACTAAATAACATGGGCAAGATTTAAGCACAATCTTCCCATGTCAAAACTAAGATAAGTTTCACACCATTGGAAAGAATGAATTAGATGTGCCAAAATTTCTAGTTTGGATTTGATTTAAAATATAATATTTCTCTGACTGACAGTATAAAATATGCACTAAGCCCTTGAAATTACATTATTTTGGCAAAAGTGATTAAGCTGTACAAGCTACTAAATTTGAATAAATTAATGAATATTAAATTTAAAAAATAATGAGAGATATTTAGCATCACAAAATATGGAGAAAGTAGACTTGGAGAGGTAGGTTAGTGCTAAGAGCACTGAATGCTCTTCAAGAAGACACAGGATAAATTCCTAGCACCCTCTTGGCAGCTCACAGTCCTCTGTAACCCAAGTTTCTGGACATCTGACACCTTCTTCTGGCCTCTTGTGAAACCTGCACACACACAGTACACAGACATATAGGCAAGGAAAGCCCTCAGACACAAAATAAATACAGAGGAATGAAGAAGAGGATTATTTATGCTTATGACTATATAGCCTTGTGTTGTTCTAATTATATGTATAAATAATTCCCTTTAAATATTCATAAGTGTGTATTTGTGATACTTGACTCCTATTAGTGCTAATATAGTCTGAATACAAGTGTAGTTTATTAACTTTTCAACAAAGCACAGAAAACAAAGGTCATTCATAGAGGGCATATTATTGTGATCACACAGTTGTTTGCTGTTTATTGAAAACACATAACTGTCTTATTTAATTGGTTTAGGTTTTTGTTTGTTTTCAGGTTTTTTTTGTTTTTTTGTTTTGTTTTGTTGTTTTGTTTTGTTTTAAGACGGGGTCTCTCTATGTAGGCTGACTTTCCTGGAACTCAGAATGTAAATCAGACTGTCTTGAACTCACAGAGATCCTCCTCCCTGAGAGTGTGGATTAAAGGCCTGTGCCACCATGCCTGCCCTGAAAAGGCATATTTTTAATTAATTAACTTATATATTTAAGTATTTTTAATATGTTGCTGCTACTGCTATTGATGATTGGTGGTGGTGGTAGTGATGATGAGGGGGATGGGGTATGTGTGTGTGTGTGTATATATACCATGGTGGCACATAAAGTTAGAGGACAGTGTAATTTTATCCTTCTTCTGGGTATTGAGCTCAGATTGTCAGTCTTGGCTTCAAGTGTTCTTACACAACTGTCTATTTCACTGTCCCCCAAATTATTACTACTATAAAAAATGTGTAATCTGGCCAGACAAAAATCAATTGAAATAAAAACATGAGTTAGGTGGGTAGGGAGGCTGGGGAGGAGATGGGAAGAGTTGGGGATGGGGAAAGTCTATGAAGATGTATGGCATAAAATAATCAAAAAGTTCCTTCAAAAGTACTACAAAGAGTTACCTTGATCCTTGAGAAACACACATTGCCACGCGGGATCTCACGTGTGACACTATTGGCAAGACGAGATGTGTCCTGCTGGAGATCTGACCTCGGCTTCTATCTTTCTCATCAAAGCAGCAGCATTTGCCTCCCAGACGGTAACCTCTGGAGCTCTAATCAAAAAGCTCGCAAGGCATAGAAAAGTCTACGTGGACAGCATCCTCTGGAAAGGCCTGCCTTCAGATACAGATAGGCACATTTCATTTCTCTTCCTGTTGTTTGCAAATCAAAAATACGAAATGATAAAATGCTATTGATTCCAAAGCAGTAGATTTTCCAAATAGGTGTTAAAGACGAAGTTATTCATTCTTATGGCTGATCTGTCTCCATTGAGAGTCATTAGCATATTAAATTAGCATACAGCCTAGGGAAAACACTTGAATAGCAAAGGTGGGGCAGAACAGCAGATATTTGAAATCAATAGTGATGGGAAGAGATGAAGGAGATAGGGAAGGAAACCCCTGTGCTATTGATGATGGTAGGACCACAACACTCTTAGATGATGTTGTAGGACTTGTGTTCCCAGTGCTGAATGTATCCTAAGAACATGCTTACATGTTTTATAAATCTTTTATTAGTTTTGAGTGGAAAAAAAAACCTTTACTGTGAATTTTGTATTACTTTGAACCTCAGAACCTACAAATGGATTTTTTTTTACAAAATGTATTTATTTGTATTTTATGTGCATCTGTGCTGCCCATGTGTATGTGTGTGTGATGGTGATGGCATTGGATCCCCTGAAACGGGAGTTACAGACAGTTGTGAACTGCCACGTGTGAGCTTGGAATTGAACCCAGGTCCTTTAGGAAGAACAGCCAATGCTCGTAACCACGGAGTTTTCCCAGCCCACAAATGGATATTGTATCAAATACTGGATACCAGGTAAAAAGAGTCAATATTTGGTCTGGAACAACAACAATAATAAAGGCAATTGTCTTTGATAAGCTTTCAAATTAGGAGGAGCCTATGAGTTTCTGTGGTTAGCTAAGTGGTTAGATACTCTTCAGTGGTAAGATGGTAAGTTCCTGAGTATATTCTGGACAATCAGCTCTCCATGGAAGCACAAATTAGGCTTCCTCAGGGTGACAGGGGTCTAGACAGATTGCCGTGCTAGCTATTCTTGCTGGTTCGGATCAGCCTAACCTTTGGGAGATGGTAGATCAACCCATACTCAGAGAACACACATCAGTGAACACTACTATCTTCCTAGAGCTTAGTTAAAATACTATTTCAACATGAAAATGAATATAAATATTTTGTTGATTGTCCATGCATTTTGAAAAGCTGAGGTGAGATTTGGAAGGTTGGAAGTCTTAAATTGAGATAGAATAGTTCTTTGGGAGTTAATTGTGAATACCAGCAGTAAGAAGCTAACTTAATTTCATTGAAGTATCTTGATGGAAGAATATGACATGCTTACCTCTATGGTGAGCCTCCCTATCAGATCTCAGCAACTCCCAAGCAAGGAGGCCTAGCCCAAAACATTACAATCTGGAACCTTCTCGATATGTATTAATTTTGTGCCAGTGCCTAGGAATGTCACATGGTACAGATCTATTCTTGGTCATAAGCATGTAGATACAATTCTTTTCTTGTTGTTCATTAGATAGCTACTGGGTAATTTAAAGAACTCAGCCAATGACAACCAGGGACAGCACCAGAAAGTTGTCTTCAGCACTGCTTCTTCTCAGATCTCTGGTTCTTTTTTTTGGATCAGGTTCCTCCCAGAACTTGTCTTCCCTGGTATTTTAACATAATGTTTTCAACTTTTACTGAAGGCCTTCACAGGAAAGAGCTGCATTTATCTCATTTCTTGTGAAATTGGTATAAAGACTTGTCCACTCAGTTACTCAATGTTCCCTGCCCAAGACACATAGAAAAACTTATGCTGAGCCTATATCAAGAAGAAACTGTCTTTCTTCATAGAGTAGTAAAATTGTCTTTTTTTTTATTAGTGGGAATGTGTTATATAACTCAATGTCTATTTGCCTGTCTCTCTTTTCTTCTCTTTCTTTCTGTCTCTATGCCAAAAAAAATATAGTCAATTTTTATGTATAATCAGGTATAATAGGTTGGCATCAGAGGTTGGCATGCTTGCTTCTCATCTCTGTCTTATTTTTCCTTTTCCTTCTTTAAAAATACATTGTGCGTGTGTGTGTGTGTGTGCCTCTGTGTGTGCCTGTGTGTGTGTGTGTGTGTGTGTGTGTGTGTGTGTGTGTGTGTGAGTGTGTATTAGCCACATATTTGTGAAGTTCTAGGGGTAAGCAAAAGGACAGAAGTGGGGTTGGATTCCCTGAAGTGAGTACCGGGACCTGAACTTGGGTCTTATAGAATGGCAGCAAGCACTCCTGACCACTGAGTCATCTCGCCAGCTCCCCTTCTCTTATCTGTAGCCTTTACTTTTCTATCTTGCTATGTACATAGTTTCTGTGTGAATTTTATGTCAGCCAGCTCAAGTCTCTAACGGAAAGTTATAAAGCATCTTCACGCCAAGTCTACAAACATTTTGTTTTACTGAGGTCAGACTTGTTAGAAAATTTCTCTACTTCCTTTTATCAGATGCTGTTGAATTCAAGATATACATTTGGAATATACAATTAGCTGTCATTTAAACACAGGCCCATGGCACAAGTTCAGAAACATAAAGGTACAGAGAAAATAAAGACCACGAGAGCAAAATCACCACAGTCTCCATGGAAATCAGTTGGTTCATTCTTTGTCTTAAGAGTCCAGCATTCATTCAACAAACATCTTATCCTGCCAGGTTTCTCTAATGCAGCAGGTACGGTCACTGGGAAGATTACAAACGTGGGTTAAAAAACCTGGATCACGTTCAAGGTGTTGCAGCTGAGCAGTTACAATCCAAGGTACTGACACATCTTCCTTAGTGGTGGGAATGAGGTACTTCTTGTCCAAATGCACCTTGCCTGTGCCAGGGTTGGTTTTGTTTGGTTTTTGTTTATTTACTTGCAAACAGCACCTTAAGTCGTATCATGGAAAGAAGCAAAAATATAAAAGATGCTTAATAGGTAAACCTCATTCAAACAAAGCCATGGAACGGTATTATGGACTGTCACACAGCAACTCTAACCCCTGCCTGTTTTGGTGGGGGTTTGATCCTTTTTTTTTTTTCTTTTCTTTTCTTTAATTTTACTGTGAGCCAATTTTTTTTTCAAGATAAAACTTTCTTAAAGGTAGAAAAAAAATTACAGGCTGTTCTCTGTAGGCAGACAGAATAAACATTTTATCAGACTTAAGCCCCCACACAGGAAGTTTGGTCATGGGAATATTTTCACAGCTTGCTGTCGGCCTTTCCAGAACTGAGGGTTGAAGGTTGCCACAATCATTTGCTTTCCATATTCAGCTGGTCTTTTTCATGAGGTGAATAATGGAACAGTCTGGAAAGCAAGTCGGGGGTGAGGCTTTTGCCTAGAGATCTGTTTAGATTACTTGCTGGTTTCCTGGCTCCTGGTCGCTGAAGGTCACTTGGTTGATAGCTAAAATTTCAATTGGAACTTAGTCATCTAATGAGGATTTAGAGCCGAGCTGAAACTTTTTCTCTCCTATGAAAGGGGAGGTTGTTTTATGATTAGCCTCAGAATGGTAAATTAGCTGTTGCCAATTATAAGTCATTTTCATAGTTTAAATTGCACTATAGAAACAGCTGTCCAGAACAGCAAAGGCAGGCAAGTTGAAAAATCAAAAGTCAAAAAGCCCGAATTCTCCTATGTGCTGATTCCATCAGCATGAATGATCTTCCTTTCATTATCAAACCCTAGAAGCCAGACTTGACCACTCTTGAAGAACACTTTTGGTATCCTTTAGCAGTGTGCTCAAGAGCAAGCTCCTCTTTAAAGATAACTCTTGAATTGGCCACAGGCAATAATTTACATAAAAAGACTGTTTTTCAACGACTGAAACCTTTTCTAGTTTGTTTTTAATATTATTTTTCCACTCAGTCATCCTCGTCATGTTCTTTAAAAAGATGTCTATGGATGACCCATGACACCAGATCCTAAAATGGATCCAGTTCTATGAACTCCACTTTTTATTACAAATGAAGACACTCTCTTCAGTACTTTAAGAGTGAGATGAGTAGAAAGATGATCGAAGAGATATGAAAAATGGTGAACATACTTCAGGGTCATTAATGTTCTTTAAAAGAAAATGAACTTTTCAGCTTCTGTCCCTGCGCACATGACACTGCATGGTAGTCTGGGTAGGCTTAGCGCAGGAAAGCAGTGCTGGGACCCAAGACCCAGTGATAGGACTTCAGTTACTCCTCTTCCTCTAACTTGAAAGAAGATGTAGGTCTTTAGAGAATGGAAGAAGGGCAGGAGAGATAGCTGGCTCAGCCGTTAAAGGCTAAGTTCCCAACCAAGAATATAAGAGAATGGAAGAAATGAATCCAAAATGATTTTCTCTGGACTGACCAGATTTCTGCATTGAGAGAGATTCATGTTATCTTACATCACAGTTTCCAAGATATTGTACCATACCCTGGAACAAAACTCAAGAATAAAAATGTCACTTAGATTTTCATGTCAGTTCTGTCCCTTACTCCAGTGCTACCTGCAGAGAACTTCTTCATCTTAAATAAGTAACTCCTAGGCCATGCCACTGATGGATCTGTGATATAGCATGTTTGTGCACAATAGCTTACCACTACCATTCAGAAGGGGCTATCCACTCTGAACTAGGTAAAATGTACCGTATCCAATCAAAGAGGAGCACTATGCAAAAATCTGGGCACAGAAAACCAATAGTGCAGTCCAAACAAGCAATTGAAATCCCTGCCAATTAATACAGATGTGAGAATCAATAGAGAAAAGTATTCAAGCATTTATGATTATATTAAATAGGTTCAAACTGTCATGTTGAGACATAGAAGATACTGGTAAAAAATAAAATAAAATAAAATAAAATAAAATAAAATAAAATAAAATAAAATAAAAATCTGCTGATATCCTTAGCAACAGTGTTATTGGCAAACTATGTTTCCACATTGGAAAAATGGGAATGTGAGAGCCAAAGCAAGGGAGGAAGGAGGGAAGGAGAGAGGGAGGAAGGGGGGAGGGAAGAAGAGAGGGAGGAATGGAGGTCGGTAGGGAGGGACAGAGGGAGGGAGGGAGGGAAAGAGGAAGGAAGGGAGGGAGGGAGGGAGGAAGGGAGGGAGGAAAGAAGAAAGGAAGGAAGGAAGGAAGGAAGGAAGGAAGGAAGGAAGGAAGGAAGGAAGGAAGGAAGGAAGGAAGGAAGAGAGGTAGGAAGAGAGGAAGGAAGAGAGGAAGGAAGAGAGGAAGGAAGGAAGAAAAAGACTACAGTAGATAGAACTTACAACAGTTCCAGTGCTACAAAAGAGAAGACTAGTGAACTTGGAAGCATCTTTTAGAAACTTCAAAATATCCAGGAAAATCCTGGCAATTGTAAGCACTAATGCTTTACCATGAAGTTCTGGTGGGCTACAATGAGTAATATCAATAGTATGTCTTAATTTGAGGGTCTCTGAGATACCTTTCACTAACAAATGAAAAGGT
>LR750952.1:162138-181790 GCA_902729485.2 Mus minutoides | reverse complement strand
AACACAGGGCCCACAATGGAGAAGCTAGAGATAGAACCCCAGGAGCTGAAGGGGTCTGCAACCCTAGAAGAGGATCAACAATATGAACTAACCAGAACCCCCAGAACTCGTGTCTCTAGCTCCATATGTAGCAGAAGATGGCCTAGTCGGCCATCATTGGGAAAAGAGGCCCCTTGTTACTGCAATCTTTATATGCCCCAATACAGGGGAACGCCAGGGCCAAGAAGTGGGAGTGGGTGGGCAGGGGAGCAGGGAGGGGGGAGGGGGAAGGGAACTTTCGGAATAGCATTTGAAATGTAAATTAAGAAAATATCTAATAAAAATGGAAACAAACAAACAAACAAACAAACAAAAAACAGTGTACCCTGTAAGCCTAGACGAGGGACAAATTGAGTCCAAGGGGAGTGAGAAACAAATTTCTCCAAACTGGAACATTGCTTGTAAGTCTTGATTCTAGAGAAGAGGATGTGTGCTGTAGCACTAGTTCTTTGGCTTCTAGATGGATTCAGTGTAAGATATGTGCGAGGTCTGTAGCCTAACTCAAGTCTCTCATCAGTTCTTATAAAGAACATAATATATACCTGAGCTGGCTTCAAAGATACTATTGGCTTGTCTGAATGTCTCCCTCTAAAGAGTTAGTTTGGAGCTTTTGATTTTGTTTTAAATTGCTATGGTATGTCTCTGCATTCGTTTTAAACCACTCTGTCTGGATGTGGCTTTCTGACCTGCTTACCGTGTGTCTCTGTTTCTGCTCTGCTGCTGGTAAAGAAGAAATTCTGCTAATTCCCCTAATGGTGGAGCTGGCTAGCAGTCACCACTTCTCAGACCTGTGTTGGAAGTCTAATGGTTTGAGTCTTTTATCATACCACTAGCCAATGAGCATACACATGATGAGTCAAGCAAGAGGACCCCACAAGTCCCCAGAGGAAGGCTGCTCAACACCCTGCCCCATCACTTTTCTGATATTGTTGCTTCAGCAGTGAAAAGCATGGATTGTGAGGTCCTGGCTCTCTGCAGACTTCTTCAGAACCAACTGTACTGAATGCACTCTTGTGCATTCCTCTCATTTCTCAGCCAGCTCTCTAGCCCCTTCTCAGATAGGGATATTGTTTGTCTCTGCAACAAACAGCTTGAAGGAGGACTGGTTTCTCTTGGCTCACAGTTTTAGGGTCCTTTGACCAAGGTCGGCTGGGTGCACTGCTCTGAGCCTGTAGTAAGGCAGAATG
The DNA here is from genome assembly GCA_902729485.2 of Mus minutoides. Taxonomy (NCBI): domain Eukaryota; kingdom Metazoa; phylum Chordata; class Mammalia; order Rodentia; family Muridae; genus Mus; species Mus minutoides. The sequence continues at coordinate 180,564 of LR750952.1, read as the reverse complement.
ACCAGTGTGTGTGTGTGTGTGTGTGTGTGTGTGTGTGTGTGTGTGTGTTACAAAGGTGATGTGTGTGTTACAAAGGTGGCTACTTACTTAACAATAGTCAAGAAACAAAGATTCAGGATGAATACAGAGTTCCCAAATATTCTTCCATGACTTTCCATTCATGATTTATTTCCTTCACATCAAATTAAGAATCTATCAAATGGATTGCTTTATTGATGAAGCTAGAACCTCCAGATCCAGTCATAACCCTAAAGTCTCACTTCTGAACACAATGCGTCTGGCGAAAAGCCATTTGTGGATGACCTCATATCTATACTAACCAAATCTATGTACCACTCCTAGCTACTTGCGATGTCAGCTCTATCAGAGGACGGTTGGACCAGAGCTAGGTGTATCTGGAGTTTACAAAACATTCGTGTCATTTTTGGCAAGCAGTCACTGAGACATGTTCCTGCCTGGGAGAGGAGAAGTCCCAGCCTTTCACATAGCAGAGCTCCACACCTAATGGACTAGAGCCTGGGACTTCAACACAATTTACACACGTGGGATTTTTTTTTCAGTATTTCTAGCATCCCTTAAAAATGCAAAAAAAAAAAATCACAATATCCCAAGCAAAATGGATGAACAGAAAGATTTGTCTCAGGGTAAAAGAAGAGGAGTTTAGTATTTAACAGCTATAATCAACAGGCTGTGAAATTTCTCTAAAACTGTTAGAAGCACAGATTTGATAATATATGAAGCTGAGACGCTACTGGGCTGAGGGCTTGACTAACGCATTGCTTGATCTCATGGGTTTTTTGTTGTTGTTGTTTTGCTTATTGTGTTTTCAAGTTGACTATTTTATACTAAGACCATAGAATCAAGTTTCCCCAGTAAGTCCAAACTAAAACACTCAAAACTCTGGTCCACTTGAATGACTAAAACAACAGGAAAACATGCAGACCCTAAGCTGGAAGAGTAAGCTACAGATGGCAGTCAGCATAATTATGATTATTTTACAGCTAATATAACCATTAATGAGATAAGGAGCAATACTGCATTTTTGGAGTGACACGATGAGTCACAGACACAAGAATGGGGTGGGCCGGATGTGGGTGTCTTTGCCTTGCTTATGAAAGGCTTCATGAACTGACATAAATCATATTTCAGATCTTCTTGAAAGAATTAGGGAGATAATGCCCATGACAAGCTCATAATTCTTAAACATTCATACAACTGTATGCAACCCAGTCACTTGAAAATAATCCCTATTTCCCAAGGGCCTGAAGGAGTTAATTCTTCTTTAGAAACCAGATTTTCTCTTTCTCTTCAAAGACAGATCATGTTCATTTTATTACAAAATAATTTATTCATATTAAGTACATATGTATTAGTAATTTATGGCTTACAAATATTGTCCTTGGGGGCTCATTTCTTACCCATAGCACTGTGTAAATTGTCTTTATTAGGTCAAATCCATGAGCTCTATCTCGTAATTCTAAGGTTAATGCAGAGAGAGAGAGAGAGAGAGAGAGATTTGAACTTTAATCCAACTAGCCAACATTTTCTCCTTTTTGTCACTGATGTCTATTCTCTATATGACTGTCACCATTTGATATAAACACACGTTTAACATGACATATCTCTTAACCCTATTAGAGTAGCATACTGGTTTAGTAAGTTGTTCCATCTTGTGTGGTTTCTTCCATTTAAAACAAAGGTGAAACATCTTGTCCCAGAGTGCAGAAGGCTAATATTTGCCATGATAGGCTTCTGTTATCCATTTCCTGACCAAGCATTTGGAGTGGCCATTCTATCCATAGCCCTTAAAATCCCACCCCATCATCAAGGATCACCGGTCCAGTGATGACCAAGAACATCTGGTTTTTACTCAGTCTGAGGCTTGAGATGTTTCCTCCAGAGTGAACAGCTCCTCAAGTCCTCCCTAGAATATTCTGAGCACAGCATGTTCCAGGCATGCAGCACCTGTTATCCACTTGTTTAAATGTCTCATGAAGAGGACAGAGAAAAAAATAGTTTCTCTCCATCTCTGGGAACATAACATAAATTTAGCATACAGTTCTTTTTTGGCCTCTTCCAACTTTGAATTACCTTAAGAAAGGCCATAGGATATAATATCTTGAAGATACTCTTCACATTCCAATTTCTTCCCTAAAATAGTTGAGAACAGGTGGTGCCCCAGAAAAGAAGTAAAAAAGATGGGGGTTGGGGGGAAGAAATGAAAAATACAATAGAAGTTGTGTTATAAATCCAGGCATAAAAACTGGGATGAAGAAGTGTCAACCAACTTTTTACTAACATTTGCCTTCTAAGTATTTGGTGGTCTAATTATATTGAATTTCAAGGTCATTAGGACAGAAGAAACTGCTTTTGGAGATTGAAATCCACTGTATATGCAAAGGTGTTGTTGACTACCTCTTCTTAGGAAGTAGACTGGGTTTACATTATTCTTCCTGCATTTTAAGATGATCATGGTATCAATATTTTCACCACACAACCAACCAATCTTTGTCTCATTAGCATCATATTAAAAGCATATTTGCCAATTTGACATTCTTGAGTGCCTGGTTATATATAATCAGAGAAAATGCTGACAACCTGGGGATCTTAGGGTCACATAAAAAGCAAGGTCATGGCTGCATTGCTGTATTGATTTAAATTGGACCATGATTGTTTTCTAATATTTTAACTTTTTAAACATTTCCTCTGTGTGTTTGTGTATATATAGGTGGTGTGTGTGTGTGTGTGTGTGTGTGTGCGTGTGAAGGTCAGAGTATATTCTTAGGGGGAAGAACTCACTTTCCACATTTTACCTTATCTATTATTTTCTCTTGTGTCTAACAGGCTAGCTGGCCACAAGTTTCTGAGGATTCTACTATCTCTATTTCCTCTCTCATTATAGGAACTGTGAGAATACAGATGTACACTACAGCTCCAAGATTCCCCTGGGATCTGAGTATTCCATCTCAGATCCTCATGCTTATTCTTCTTCCTCCCTTCTTTCTTTCTTTCTTTCTTTCTTTCTTTCTTTCTTTCTTTCTTTCTTTCTCTTTCTTACCTGATGAGTCATCTTCTCTGAATGGCTTGATCTATGGCAGAATGTACAGAGATGCACTTCCAAGGTGATTGTGCATGTCTTTTGCATACACACTAATGTACAAGCTTCTTTCTCTTTCTTACCTGATGAATCATCTTCTCTGAATGGCTTGATCTATGGCAGAATGTACAGAGATGCACTTCCAAGGTGATTGTGCATGTCTTTTGCATACACACTAATGTACAAGCTCACACAGCGCGTAGACTTGCCTGTCTCAGCACTCAGACAAGCAGTAATGTTAAACACTTGCACTTTTTCAGCATTTCTTGATGACACTGAACACCTGTCTACACAGTTTGCACTACTGACTTTTATATCACTGTTTATAAATATCTATTTTGTGAATACTTTTCCAGGCTGATCTGAGAGTTACAGACATACTCATCAGAAGAGAATTTCAAGTCAGCTGTCAGTATTAAGCAAGTGTTATATTTATGAAATGTCTAGAAATATACCTTTTCATTCTTCATCTCCATATGTGCTTGACTGGGCTACTATATTCACCATATCTTTCTTAACTTAAGTATAAATATATAACTTGTGCTTTTGGCTTAAGCTCACCCTGATTATTGTATATGCTAGCGATTGGCCAGGGAAGCATACCTTGGAATCGGTCCTACATTCTCCTTCTGTCAACTGCCCTAATGCAGGAGCATGTGGAAAATTCAGGGAGACACTTAACACATGCAAAACTTACTCTGCCATGGTTCTTCCTGGGAATTGAGAGAAAGTGCAGTGATTAAAACTATCTATTCTTGATGGTGGTGGTGGTGAAGTCTGTGTGTGCAGTGTATATGTGTGGTTTGTATGTGCATGCACACGAGTGTGTGCCTGTGCATATGTGCCTGTGTCTGTGTGTAGAGTGCATGTGTGCATGATTCATGTATGTGTCTGTGTCTGTGTATGTATGTTGATGAGTACGCGTTTTAATGTAGCAGAGTGTCTTTTTGGTTATAAAGAAACAGAAACGTCTTTGACTACGTTTTGGACTATGGAGTGCCTTTTCCAGACTCCGGCAAATGCAAAGAGTTTATGTTTCTTGCAGCCTATACACATAATCTAGACATTTTGTACAATATTGAGTATGTAGTAAATGCAAAATGTAGGCAAATGAAAGATTTTTGTACATGTGAGTTGAGTTATAACCAAAAAGCTAAGAATAGTCAATTAAAATGAAAGGTATAGAAGTCATTATAAAATGAATATGATTAGCTTTGTTGAAACTAACCCCAGGAAATGATTCATACAAGGGATGGGAATCCTTTTAGTTTTATCAAGAAAGCAAGTTGCTTCCTGAAATCCAGCTTAAAAAAAACAAACGCACATGACACAGTATTAGTATTCAATGAATACTTCCTTTTCTCATCTAAAAATTGTGATGAGCAGAGCAGGAGATATTTCTTCATTGTTAAGAGAATTGACTGTTCTTGCAGAGGACTCTAGTTCATTTCCTAGGGCCAACATGGGGTCCTACAACCACCCTTAACTCCAGTTCCAGAAGATCTAAGCCCTCTTCAGCTTATCGAGTGCTCTTACATACACATGGTGAACATACATGCTTACAGATGTATGCATGTGCACACACACACCTACTCACACATATACTAAAATTAAATAAGTTTTAAAGCAATATAGAGGTCGTGATGAGTATTACTGTGATAACAATTATCAGTAATCTTCATGAATAATAGTGGAATAAGATCAGAAACTTGTCTATGTATTATAATATCACAAGTATCCATTAGGGAAGGTTTCTTTCTTCCCCAGTGGAGGATTCCATTAATCAAGGCAGGACCTACTTACTCATGAGGGGAATGTAATCTTTCAGGCATAGTAGGCTAGCATAATGTCATAACTTCATGCACTAAGAACATTTGTTTCTTTTACTCGGACTTAAGCCTCACCCAAAGTATTTAGATCTTCATTTGGTTTAATAAGCTGGTTTTCAATGCAACAACATAAATATTTGAACTCATTTAATGATAGTATCTATCTACCTATCGATCAATCAATCGATGATAGAGATAGAGATAGAAATAGGCTCTCACTTTGTAGTCCCTATTGTTGTAGAACTCTCTGTGTATACAAGAGAGGGTTTCAAATCAAAGATCCACCTTCCTTTACATCACAAGTGTTGGGACTGAAGCTGTGTAATATTACTCCTACCTCTCAAAATTACTTTTGGCAGTGGAGTAAGTTCTACTTTTAATTTAGGTCACATCATCCTATGGGTCAGGGACTTTGACAAAATAAAAGGGGAAAGGAGAAAGCAAGTTAAACAATAGATTTCATCTTTCTGCTTCCTGATTTGAATAGTTACAGCCAGATATGGTGCTAGAGAGGTGGTTCAGCTGGAAGAGCATTTACTGCTCTTCAGATAATCCAAGTTTGATTCCCAACAGCTACATGGGGCAGTTTTTAACTCTCTGTAACTTTTGCTCCTAAGATATAATGCCCTCCCTCTTCTGGCTTCCAAGGATACTTACATATATGTGGTACAAGTACATACTGACAGTTATATATCCACATGAATAAGAATAACAATAAATCTTTTAATATATATACATATTAAGCCATGCTGCAAGTTTTTGATGAATATGAGCTTATCCATACCATGTCTTCTTACTTTGAAACTAACTATAAGCCAAAATAAATCATTCTGCCCTTAGCTTGCTGCTTGACACATACATGGTCACAGAGGCAAATAAAGTAACAAATACAAGAACCTATCTTAAAATTTCATCAACCAGACTTATGTTTGTAAGTTGGTGGAACCAATGCCTTTCTACACCTTCCCTCCATATTCAAACAGTCTGATACTTAGAAAAAACAAAACAAAACCAAATAAAAACAAACAATAATATATATATATATATATATATATATATATATATATATATATTTAAAATTAGTAGACATCTGTAATTCAAAGCCACTGTGTCTGAAGACTAAAGTCAGTGGAGACATAATGAATAACTGAGAGATGAGAAAGAAATCTCACAGGTGGACACTCTACTGTATTTGTCCTCTAAATATATCAAAAAGAAGCAAGAATTGGAATTACCAAAAAAAAAAGTGATTTTTGAGATGTTAGGAGAGTATTTTAAAAATGTCGTAGGGAAAATTAGCCTTCCCTCCTGACCCTGAACTAGCCTAAGCATGTTGAAATGTCTGTCTTCTGTGTGCCTTGGGCACTAGGTACTAGGGGTTGAAATAGAATTAAGCTAAAGCTATTTGATGAATTATGAACCAGATGCCTTTATTTTCCACCAAATTCAAAGAGCTGATATCCAAACTAAAACATTCTAGGTATACCAAGAGACAATGTGCACCCTGGGAGAAAGCTGAGAAAGAGATAAAGACATCTAGGACTTTCACAGCACAAATGCCACCGGGCCAGTCAGACCTGTGAATCCTAAGAAACTTATCAGTGAGAGGTGTACTCTACGGGTTTGCTTTTCTGTTGCTGTAATAAGCACCATGACCCAAAGCAATTTGGGGAGGAAAGGGTTTTTTCTTTCACCTCCAGTTGTCAAAGCACTATTGACGATATTCAGGGGAGGAACTCAAGAAGGAGCAGAGGGGCAGGAATGGTGGAGGAAAGCTTCTTATCTTCTTACTGGCTTGCTCCATTGCTCTCATTCCATTGTAACTATATATCACAGCTCCACCGGCCTAAAGGATGGGTCCACCCAGTTGGATGGGTAGTCTCACATCAATTACTAATTTAAACATGTCCCAAAGACTGGCCATAGACCATCCTAGCGGAAACAATTTTTCAGTTGAAGTTTTCTCTTCTTAAGTATGTCAAATTGGCAACTAAGACTAGTCATCACAGTAGATAACATTTATAAATTCATATTTTTATTAAGCTGTTAATATCAATTAAGAAAGATCAAAGAAAAATTCTAAAATTGCAGTAAGAAGAGAGCCATAACACATTTAGGAAGCAGAAAAATACTATAATCAGTGTATGTGGAGAGCTGAGAGTGTACTGAATCTCTGAGACAAAACAAAAGAAATAAAAAATTCATAACTTGAAACTAGGAATGGTGATTCCTCCAGCAGTATTAGTATTATTAAGGATGTGGTATCTAAGGACTTTGTGCTTGCATGTATAATCTAAGATTTTCTGTAATTGTCTGTGAAGAATTTCACAGGAAATTTTACAGGTATTACATTGAGTCTGTAAACTGATTTAGTAGGATGGTAATTTTCACAACACCTGTGGGGAGCGGGCGTGGCCGCATGGGCCAAAGATGGCTCCCTGGCTCTGTGCTAAAGCCCTGTAACCTCACTTGTTTACCTCAGTCTCAATCATGCACACGTGTGCCTCGTTGGAGAGGTTAGTGCAGCATCTCGAGAGACCATTCTATCAGCCAATCCTGCATGCTGCCTTGGATGTGTGTGTCTGTGATTGGGTGGTGTGAGGTGACATGAGTGAATGGAAGAGGATAAGTGTGAACAGTCCCAGAGATTGAGAGATTGATGAAGATGATGAGATGGAGATGATTGTTGGAGAGACTGAAGACTGACTGAGAACTGACTGACTGAAGCTGAGGAAGCTGCAAGAAACCTCCTAATAAAGAGAAGCGGCTGCAGCTGCTCTGAACCTGCTTTTTGAAGTTGGTGTTATTTATTCCCACTCTCTGCTGGTCAGAGATTGGGCTGTGACAAATACCAATCCATGTGTATGAAAGATCTCAGCATTTTCAGGTCATCTCAATTAAGCAGAACATAAATTTGACAAAGTCTCACATCTCTTTACAAGAATGAAAGAGAGACAACTAGAGGTACTAGGGATAAAAGGCACATATCCCAGCAAAATAAAAGCTGTAGATGAGAAACCTGTTCATGTTAAATGATAAGAACTCAAAGAATTCTCACTAAGGCCAAGAGCAGCACAAAGGGTGTGTACAGCTTTTCGATATAGTACTTGAAGATCTAGACACAGTAACAAACGGGGGAAGGAAACAAAAGAGATAAAAAAGAAAGGAAAGAAGCTGAAGTATCCTTGCCGACGGTTAATGAGATTTTTAGATGTAAGACTCCAAAGTCCACTCCCCCAGAAGACTCCTGCTGCTAATAAACACTTTCTCTCAAATATGCAGTTCCTAACATCTGATCTTTATGTTTGGGTATTTAACTTGAAATGCCTGTAGAAACCATGAAACTATAAAGAAGCTATAAGAAGGTCAGGGGTGGGGGAATCTTAAGATGGTAATAGAGCATATATGAGATGAAGGGAGAAAGAGATATAATGGAAGGAGGTTTAAGAGAAGAGAGGAGAGAGAGGGAAAGAGAGGGAAGAGCCCTAGTCCTAAGGATGTTGTAAAAGGCCATATAGAAACCTATCACTTTGTAAACTTCATTTTCAGACTTTAAGTAAAGTTGTCCTATACCTACATGTAAGCCATAGGTGGCCACATAAATCCTACTATGCAGTGTGAAAAACATCTTATCAAGTTGTTGTGGGGATGAGGGGAGCATTCCAGAAATCTTCCAAACAATAACGATGGCTATTTCTCTTGGTTGCTCTCTAGAACTTGATCATAAGAACCTGTCACCGAGAACATCATAAGACTTGTCCATAAGATTTGAAGAACTGAAGCAGGAACTAAGATGGAGACGTCCTCACCGCTGACTAGCTCTTGCAGTGTTGGAAGATGCTATACATGATGCTAGATGAGAAAGAACATGAACAGCCTTATCCATCTATGAACTGTGTAAGCCACAGTAACAATCCGTGGAGCAAGGTAAGCAAGCCCAAGAAGACAATAGTGGCATCCAAGTTATATGGGTAACCAGTCACTTCCTGATTAAATGTAAGGCCCATTCCACAGGAGGAGACTCATGGCTGATCCTGTAAATCTAGCCCAGAACTCATATCTTGGGAGCTCATAAGCTTTAGGGGTCAACCTACTGCTTTTATTTTGCCAAATAGATATAGTAGCAAGCTCCTTTCTAAATATGTATCTTTATACCTATAGATCAGTGCCACTCCTCTCAATTATCATTAGAGAAGGGTCTTTATGTGGTAAACAGTAAATATCACAGAGACTCAGAGCTAATCAAAATACGGAGAGCAAGTGTAGGGTAAAGTGCTCAGCCATAGACAGGACATATCTACTATAAACCTTCTCCCCAACGCTCGGTGAACACGTTAGAAACTGAGGGGCAGAAAGATCCTAAGAGCCAGAGATCAAGAGAGCTGGAGCAAAATATGGTCACCTGGACACAATAGGGTCATTGTACTTGTTAGTGTCAGGTACCAGCATGGCAGATCGCCCCCGAACCCAGTGAAGTCACTCACAGGTGCTCCTGTTGCCATGGCAACCGCCATACATTCCCAGAATCCACTTGGTTCACCTTCCACCTTTACCTGTGAGCGGTTATGTCACAACCCAAATAAAAGGCAGACCCTCCTGACCTCCGTCCTCTCTTTCCCCCTTCATCTTCATCACCCCCTTTACCCTCTTCACCCACAATAAACCTCCCACGTGGAACTGTATTGGCCTGGTGTGGTCCGACTGGATAGGAGCTGCAATTCTAACACAATAGTACTCATGAACTTATTTCAGCTATGATTGTCTGTGCAACACTACCAAGAAATCACGGCATTCAACCTTCCAGCTCAGAGCCTTCACTCCTAGCTGACCCTTGGATAGCTGATGACTGCTACCATTTCTTTTTTAAGTGATGTGGTCTCTGGCAGGTGACTGCGCTACGGTGGATAGCCCTACACAAATGTGTATATGAGCAACACTAATTGAACTCAGTGCGTATGGTAGTTAGTTTTTCTGTTGCTATAATAAAATATTCTGAGAAAAGCAAATTAGGAAAGAATATAGTATTTTGTTAGATGTGTATATATCTATGCCTGAATAAATGTATGTGTACAGTACCTGTAGAGGTCAGGAGAAGAAGTTGAGTCCCCTGGAACTAGAGATACAGAGGGTTGTTCCGAGCCACATGCGTGTTCGGAACTGAATCTGAGTCCTCTGCAAAATCAGCAAGGACTCTATTTTTTTGGTTTTTTGAGACAGGGTTTCTCTGTATATCCCTGGCTGTCCTGGAACTCACTCTGTAGACCAGGCTGGCTTCGAACTCAGAAATCTGTCTGCCTCTGCCTCCCTAGTGCTGGAATTAAAAGCATATGCCACCACTGCCCGGCTCAGCAAGGACTCTTAATTGATGAAACAATTCTACTGCCTCCAAAAGGGTTTAATGAGGCGTGTGGATAGAACAAGATAGAATCTATCATGGTGGGAAAGGCATGGCAACAGAGAGGGGAAACCTGGCAGCAGCAGGAAGCTGCTCACGTTTTCATCCATCCACAAAAAAGCCGGGAAAGAGAGGGTGGGGAATGGAGAGAAAGAAGGATGGAGGGATGAAAAGGACGGGAGGGAGAAAGGGAGGGAAGAAGGAAGAGAGGGGGGGAGGGAGGGAGTGGTGGCAGGAGAGAGGGAGGTGAGTGGGAGGNCTAGAAGCTGCCAGGTAGGGACACCAACTGTGAACCAAATGTTCACATACATGATTAGAAGAAAGACAAGATCCTATTTCCAGCAGAGTTCAGTTTTTCTTTCAAAACTTCTGTTAGTTAAAAAGAGGATTTTCATGGGACTTTTCTCATTCGAGTGACAGCGGGTTATTTAAAAAAAGAAAATCAAAGGAAAGAAAATTAAGTTGTTAGTTAGGGACCTGAAAGGGAGGCTCTTGAAGGAATGGGAATTGAGCTGAATACGATTGAAACGCCTTGTATGTATGTATGTATGTATGTCACTATGTATGTATAAAATTCTCTAAAAAATAAACAAGAATAACATCAAAAACATAACAAAAATTGATAGTAAACAATAAAAATACAACAAAAGAGTTGGGAAATCAAAAACATAAAGCTATAACAAATAAGAAACCAAAGACAAAGGAAAAGAGAATTGAGACAAATGTCTTCTCTTCAACTAACAGCAGTTTTGTAAATAAATAAATGAACCAAAACAGAAACACAAACAAAAAAACTGTGAACTCTACAGAAAATAAAATCAAAGCCTGAGGCTCAGCACAGTGCATCTCAGATACTTCATGAAATGCCATCCTTCCAAGATATCCTCACAAATTATGTTAGCCACACTATCACTATGTCACATTGATACCAGGGCACTTGAGGAAAAATGAGTCAATAGACAGCTTTTGTCCTCCATCTAGAGACTAATGGTATGCTCTACCCTGCAGAGAATAGGCCCAGTCAAAAGGATATACCACAGCAGGAGACAGGATCCAGAATGAGAATAGACAAAAGACATTTTCAAATATCCAGAACCACAGCTTGACAGAAGCCTTCACACAGAAAGAGCTGTTGTACATTGGACAGATGATCCCAGAATGGAAGTTTCCAGAGGAAATAACAGGGAATAAACAGGTAGATTATCAGGTACAGTTGATTGTTGAGAAATATGAGCAATGCCTTATTTATAAAGCTACTGAACAGAGCATGATCTTAACATTAGCTTCCATGTCAACTTAAAAGCTAAAATTGTCTACTTACAGTTACCAAATCGAGAAGAAGCATTGTGTAAGAATGTTAAATCAACCTGCTTTGCTCTTTCCTATAAAAGGAAATGGCATGTACATTAGTCATTACAATAAAAATGCCAACTATGGATTGATCAGTGCTATAAGGCCATTGGCAAGGATTTGTTTTTGAAAACATATAATATAATATATATATATGCATATATATATATATGTGTGTGTGTGTGTGTGTGTGTGTGTGTGTGTGTGTGTGTGTGTATAGATTAAAATTATAAAATCTTATGTCATCTTAAAAATAACTGACTTTTTAAACATGTAAAATCTAGACAAAGACTCTGAAGGGGCAGGGATGCCGTCTAATAGAGCAGTCCTGAGGTATAATATGTTCATGGTGTTGTTGAGGAGGGTCAGGAATGACAGAAAATGCCTTTACTCTCCTGCAATTTAGACTGTGTCTGCATCCAATCAGATTTAGAGCATTGGTTCTATTTTAAGGAAGGAGAAAGAAAGAAGACAGTAAGTTTCACGAAAGTAGTCAAGAGTTGATGGAACAAATAAGATTTCATGTGGAATATTTTATGAGCAGATAACGCTTTAGAACCAGGCACATTTTGAAAACTGAAAGTATAGAAAAAATACAATTTTTTTAAAAAAAGATAAGTCCAGAGTAACTGTTATAGAAAAAAAAGGAAAAGAAAATTGGAGATTCTATTTTTAAAACCACTAGTAGAATTCCCAAGTCTTCTCTGCCAAACCTGGTGGACAACTCCACCCTGACCCTGCCTGGAGAAGAGAAATCACATCCCAGTGTCCTGGTAGGTCAATAAATGTTAAAATAAAATTAGGAAATTTAAAGAAAAACAGATGGATGTAAAATGAATTTCATTGAGAGAACCAGATATACTTCCTCTTTCTTTCAGTGTTTTCATGTGTGAAATCGAAGGGATGTTAAAGAAAGGAAAAACTAAACACTAGATAGGAGACCATGCATGGGGAAGGAGAAATGATAAGGAACCTGGAAGAAAGGCAAAAGTGAACAGGCGACATGAAAGAAGAGAAGCTACGAGGCGGGAAAAGGTATGAAGGGCACACAGAAGGAAGAAAAATAACTATATATATATATATATATATATATATATATATAGTTTGAAACTGCGAAAATAAAATCTAACATCAATATTCTGACAAAAGATATCCTGAAAATTTTCCTTTTGAGCCTATGCTAAATTTTCACTCTTCTAAGCAAGGTGAATTAAAATTCATAGCATACATGCAAAAAGACCAAGGTTACCAAAGGCCCTCTGCTCCCAATCTCAGTGACTATTGCTGCTGAAATCGTCTGGGTTTTGGTCAAGGGTATCATTTAAGTTTCCATTTACCTGAGTAGGATACAAGCAGATCCAGAAGCACAGCAATTTGCTCCTCTTACTGTGGTGATTCCCCAAGCATAAAATTATTTGTCACTTTGCTACTGTTATGACTTGTAATGTAAATATCTGTGTTCTCTGATGGTCTTAGTTGAACCCTGTGAAAGAGTTGTTCTATCCCCAAAGGCATCTCAATGCTCAGGCTGGGGACCACTGGGCTAGCAAGATCCCATCCCACTCATCCCACCCTACCCATAATTTACCTATTGACTGTTAGAATGTCAGTCAACACTCCAGAGATACTTGTTGATCAGAATGACGTTCTTTCAACCAGCTCTCAGTCAAAAAATATATGGCAAACAAGACCTCTAAACCTTGAGTCCACTGCAAAAACAAACACACAGAGGGCAGTGGGAATGTTAATGAGATCTTTTTGAGTGGTGACTCAAGAAAAATCTCAAGGATTGGTCACCCAGAAGTCACACACACACTAATCCCTTTGGAAGGTCCCGTGACACATAGGCCAGGGAATTTCCTTTTCTTTTTCAACTAGAAATGACTTAACAAATAGTCCTTCTGTCCCCATGGTCCAACATAGAAAGCATTTCTTGGCCTGTCCCCTGACTTCCCTCCTGCGAGAGTTTGAACTACCGGCTCCCACATGTGATTTGATTCTTGCAAAACCTTTGTGGAATTTAACTCATCTCATGACCTAGACTTGTGTTACTGCATGGCTGTGTTCTGAACGGTGGCATAATGACTGTCCTTTCTGTCAAGAAGGTGTTTCTTCCACTGTGTCTCTTCCCAAGTGCAGAGCAATCAGAAACTCCCCTCCTGGTATTTAGATCTTTCTAGCATGCAGTGTCACATGACTCCATCCTTAATGAACTTTAGTCCCCAGGGGACTTGATCGTGTTTGAAAATCTATCTTCCTAACAGAATAAATCTCATTTTATTCTTGTGTGGGTTCTATAATGTCAATGTAAGATATAATTAAAAGTAAAAACATCAAGAATACAAGGCTTGAGTGTTGTGCATTTTACAGTTTTATGCTGTTACCAGTAAATTGCTGGTTTTTATAAGACATTAAGCGATGATGAAACTGTAGCATAAATCATTTTGTGCACAAATGAGGCTAAATGAAAGGGCAATGTGTTGGGTGTTCAGAGCTTTAGAAACGACTCACAGGAACGCAGCCCACCTTGCATGTTCAGGCTGTGCTGGCTGTTGTTCCTGGGTTCTTCAATGCTGGAGTCCTCCTAACCCCAAATTCTTCCTACGGCTCCACAAGGAAAGTATTCTCCTTCTCATTTAGGTTTTCCTGCAGGGTGAAGTATAATCTCTTTTTGTCTGGGATTCTTTTCAAAGTGCACGCTACCCTGCACTTTTCTTCTCCCAAGTTGTATCCCCCGGGTTCCCAACACTAACTCCTGCTGTGCTGAATGGCTGTTCAGAGACTTTCTTCTGATTTTTCTTTTCCTTCTTATATTCCTACTCATTATTGCCCACAGCCCAATGACTTGACAAAACCGGAGGTAGCAGCATTAGCTTGTGTGTTCTTGGGGCCAGGTCCTTTGGATGCGACAGCATCGGACAGAGGTGTGTGTTCTAGATATATGATGATTTCACAAATATTTGTTCAAAGAAGAATTGGAAAGCAGGATGAGTCCTTTCAGTTCACTTCTGTAAGTGACATCCAACAGATGTGGATCTTTATGAAATGTTTAGACTATCAACTCTATCTATCTATCTATCTATCTATCTATCTATCTATCTATCTATTATCTATCATCATCATATTTCTCTATCTCTATCTCCCTCTGACCCTCTTTTTGTCTATGTTTCTTCCCCCCCCCAAATTACCCCCAAAACACACACACACACACACACACACACACACACACACACTTTATAGAATTAGAAAGAGAGAGAAAGTAAATCAGCGTTGGAAACAAGGCATTTTAAACAGAAGCATTTATGAACAAAAATACGTTGAGCAATATGATATCACAAGAAAATGCTCCAAGTTCCCTAACCGGGAAGTAGGAAGTTAGAAAAGGAAAAGGGATGACATATCATTGAAGGAGTTATTGATTAGGAAACAGTCCTTTTCAAAAGTAAAGCAGAAGGCTAATTAAATAGGAAACATTATCCACATGAGCTGATGGTGGCATGTGCCTGTTATGCTAGCATCACAGATGGTGGTGGCAGAAGGATCAGGACTCCAGAATCGTTTNTTTACAACAAATTATCCTCAAATACAAGAGGTAGATTCGTTATAATATTTACCAGGTAGATACAACCACCTTTTATTACCAAACTCAGCTTGCCGGCTTCTTTCACTATCATGCCTGTAGCAGCACCTGCCTGCAAATAAACTGGGGAATCAGCAGAAACAGGATCTGCAGCCATCATGAAGCTTGGGAGTCATTTCCGGTCTCAAACTTGGTTGGAGGGCAGGCTACAATAATAAGGATTGGGGGTTGTGTAGGATTAAAAGTGAGGTGGATGGTGGCCTCCTGAAAACAATAAGGTGGCCAGCAGTTTTTGTGATAAGTCTTCCCTGATGAGGAGATAGGAGCAATTTGGCCTGTGACTAAGGAGAAGGCCTTAGTACCTTGCCCAAATCCATCATCTGAGAGGTTATCTAGGGTAACAGAGTAGTCTATCCAATTGCCCTTTGAACAGCTATCCAGTAAGATCTCACTGGTCCTAGAGCCTCTATCAGTACTGAGTTGATCAGCCCTGTGTTGACCAGGAATTGGACAGATTTGCCCCCTACCATTAACATTACCCCTGGCTCCTGGGTTCTGTGGAAAGGGTCTATCAGTCCTCAGCCAAATGGTGAAAAGACATCCTTTTCTCTCTTCCAATTTATCCATTGATTCTTCTATTCAATCTTTGCATTGTTTTACTTTTGTTTGGGGGTGGTTGCTTGTTTGTGTTGTCGTTTTGTTTGTTTGTTTTAGTTTCTTCGCTTACAGTGAGAATATTGGTCCTTTTCTAGCCTCTTCCTTCCCAGTATTTGGTGGTTTGAATAAAAATGACCCTATCTATGAGTCTCTAATAAGTGCCTTTATTGGAAGATGTGGCCTTGTTGGAGTAGGTGTGCTTTTGTTGGAGAAAGTGTGTTGCTAGGGAGTGGAGGTTGAGGTCTCAGAAGCTCAAGTCGGTTTATTTTCTGATGCCTGCTGATCCAGATGTAGAGCTCTCAGCAGTCTCTCCAAGAACCACATCTGCCTGCATGCTGCCATGCTTCCTGCCATGATGATAATAGACTAACCCTCTGAACTATAAGCCATTCTCAATTAAATGTTTCCCTTTATAAGAGTTGCGGTGGTCATAGTGTCTCTTCACGGCAATAAAACCCTAAGATGCAGTGTCTATGGCCCCCTCTGGGGTCTCTTCTATTGATCTCCCTGAGCGCACTACCACTGCCAGTTCAATCTTTTGTTCTGCTCTTCCTCTACTGAGTGACTGTTACCATAAAACTTTTAAGCAATCTCCAATAACTGGGACCTACTTATACCCTCAAACACATCTAATTCCCGGTGTTTCTTTCTAATATCTAGGGCCAACTACATAACAAAAGCAATATCGGTTACTTGCTGGTTTTTAGAACATCAGGCAAGTGGCCCAGATGTCCTCCTAGAACCCAGAAGGCTCTTGGGCCTCTTGTGTAACCTCACTCACCTTGACAGATGGGTAAGTTTTCTAGTCTTCCATTTTCCAACCTATCATCTCAGAGAGGAACAAAGACCCCTCATGTCCCAACATCTTAGTCCTGGGCACATCATTGGCACTTCCAAAATGTTGCAACCACGAGATACCACCACGTGGACACTCTAAAAGCCAGAAAAATGTTTTATTGCCAGCTGGCATCTGCACAGGGAACTCTCCCAGATCGTACAGCCCTTTGTCTTTTACACACAGAACACAAATCCTGGTTGTCACACTTCAGTTAGCAAGAAGCTGAGCTACAGAAGCCAAAAGGCTATGTCCTTAGTTAGTGCATTTCAGGACTTTCCTGGAACTATGGACCAGGTCTTTGATGGATTAGGTCTTTGTTCCCATTTTGGCAGATGTTGGGGCCTATGTGCTGGGTTTTAAGGTCAAAATGGTGCCTCTAACATGGAGTCATTTGTGCTAATCTCTGGGGACCTGTTAGGGCTTAACATTTTTATTAGAAGAATTTGCACACTGTGTAGACCTGTGATGGAGAGAGAGAGAAAGTCAGGAGTTGTAAATGAGACCTCAAGTGGTTTTTCTTCACAACCTGATAATGAACAGGCAGTGTTGGAATCCCACTTCTCTACAGTTGCTTGGGAAACCCAGATCCCCTTGGTCTGCGTGGCTCCTTTGACCCAGAGGATGTTGTAACTTCCTATGGGCTCTCAAGGTCTTCAGGAACTGCTCTAATGGCTGCTAGGAAAATTATTAATGCCTGATTCCCAAATAGTAATTGTTTTGCTTCATGGAATACTTGGATGTCTTAAGCCTACCCAAGAGAGTCTTCATTGTTTCAGTGATGAGAGTTGATCAAATTCCTATAAAGACAATCTCGAGGTGCCTCTCCTCAGGCATGGGATACAGTATTTTTTCATCTTATACCAGGGTTTCTTTCTGAAGTGATAAAACTCTCATGGCAAATTAAGGCCCAATGGGACGTTCTTAGTCGTTAGGAGAAGAGTCAATATGTGGTTGCTCATATTTTGAGCAAATGATAATTATGTGTCTGTCATAAAACTCTGTTCTATAGGATAAATAGCCAAGCAGAAAATTCATTCAATATCACTGTTATTCCTTTCCTGTATGACTGGGAGGGGGGGGGCTGTTCCTTAATCTACTCCCATTATAGCATATTCCTTTTTTTTTTTTGAGACAGGGTTTCTCTGTATAGCCCTGGCTGTCCTGGAACTCACGCTGTAGACCAGGCTGGCCTCGAACTCAGAAATCCGCCTACCTCTGCCTCCCAAGTGCTGGGATTAAAGGCGTGTGCCACCACCACCCGGCAGCATATTCCTAAGTTACTCAAATACCATATCCAGGCCTCTGCCTTCAGAAAAAGCTAAGGACCCTCCTCTGCTTACATCACAGGAAGTCATCTTGGGAAGGAGAAAAGCCACACTTCCACGTGTCCGCAAGCTTCTGTGAACAATGCTGACAGAACAGGATGTGTCTATAAGCTCTCACTAACTTTGACTTGTAGACTTCTTAAGTGAAACCCACACTGTATCGATGGTGTGATTTACCAATTTTCCTCACAATGTGGTCACAAGACCATCGTAACTGTAATTGACTAACCCGCTCTAACCTCCCTGACACACGCAGCCTTATATTTACTATGCCTAATCAACCCAAAGGCTGGGCTACTCCCAAACTTCCACATTACTAACCTCTCCCCTCTGCTACTCCTGAATTTTTACTAAG
>LR750952.1:107138-157138 GCA_902729485.2 Mus minutoides | reverse complement strand
TCTGTCAGAACTAAGTCTGTTAGGTCAGTCTTAGTTCCTTCTCAAAGCAGCACCCTCTGCCCTAATTCTTCTGCCCTAGGCCTTATGGGAAAATGGTCCCCATCACCTCTTAACACTGACACACTGAGGACCAAGCTTTGAGCACACTAGTGTTTGAGAGACTCCCTCATATCCTATGTGAGCAGAGCAGACCCAGGTATGTCTGTCTCAGAACCAGCACAACGACTTACAGAGGTTAGGTGCTCGCTACCAGCTGAAAGGAAAGGAAATGTTGCTTTTCTTAGATGTCTGTGGAATGGTGTTGATTTTGACCTCTATGATTCTGAAGTCACAACTTTACCCATCGGACAGAACCCCTGGCAATTTGGTTCATGGTATTCTGCTGGTGTTAACTAGGATTTTACTTTTTTTTTTTTTAAATTGTATTCTGCTGTAACGTGGTGTGTGTGTGTGTGTGTGTGTGTGTGTGTGTGTGTGTGTACATGTGCATATAGAGGTCAGAGGTCTACACCAGGTATCTTTCTCAATTCCTCCCTGCCTTATTTTTGAGCCATGACCTCTCATTGAACCTGGAATTCATTGATGGAAATGACCTGCACATCTCCAGAACCCCCAACCCCGTCTCTGCCCTGAAGTATTGGCATTAACCCTCTGCTGCCACACTCAGCTTTATAAATGTCTGCATTAAGTGTTAGGGTTCAGCCTCAGTTACTTGGGCTGACATAGCAGTCCATTTACCTGCTAAGCCATGTCTCCAACCCCAAACCTTGTATTGATTATGGACCCCTTTGTCACTAAACTGTAATTAATGAACGTGCCCAACGGCTGTTGAAAACACTGGTCATGATCATTCAGGGAAGCTTTGAATTTGTCTTCCAAGTGTACATGGCTATTGCCTCCTTTCGATAAAGGAGCACGTGATTTAAATTCAGAGCGCAACATTGGCCGTATAGGGAAAGCAACTCAATAATAATGATCAACTAGACATTTCAATAGAACTGACAGTTTGCAAGGCTTCGTATGGATTACCGTCTTTGATTCTTATAATCACCACTTGTCACATATAAAACACTAACATCGTCTCCGTTTAAGCTCAAATTGAATACTCTAGTGGACTGCATAGTAACTGTATACATTAATCTACCTGTTTATAACTGAAAGGGAAATTTATACCTTAAAAATACTCTACAAGAGACGCTTCTTCATTTTGATTTGTTGGATAGTCACATTTTTAAAAAAGGAGAGATGCTTCTTTATATTTTCATTGAACAAGAGACATCTCATGTTTTCTCATTTGCTCTTTTATTTTGTTTATATCTTTTAGGAAGTGAAGGGCTCCCAACCTCAAACACTCAGAAGTAATGGGAATGGCCTGTGCCTGTAATTTTTCTCTTCTTGCAAATAATAGGACTAAATTCCTGTTTGCATAGAGATATAATATATAATATATCCAATTTTACTGACCAGATTCCGAGCTCAGGTTTGTTCGTATTAAAGATTCGAGCACTGCTAGAATTGAGGACTTTTTATGAATGTATGTGGTGCAGAGAACAGGGGGCAGAATTTAATAAAAAGTTCTTAATTTCAAATATGCATGCAAGTGTCTATCTTTGAAAACCATCTTTCAAGTGATTAATATACAACTCATTGCTTGAGGAAAGAATTTGTAACTTAACACCGCGTCCCAATCAGCTTGAGATGCCACGAGAAAATGTCCTAAGCTATGTGGCTGAAGTAACAGTAATGTGTTTCCTCTGGGTTCTAGAGACTGAGCTCCATGTCCAGGATAAACATTCCAGCTGCTGTGGTTTCTGCTGAGGCCTCTTTTTGCCTTACTGGAGGTTTCTTGCTGTGCCCTCCACCAGGATAGCCTTTTTCTTGGGAGCATAAGCAGGCACAAGCACCGGAAGACAGGGAAAGATGGGCAGGGAAGGAAGAAGAAAGGAAAACAGGGAAGAGCAAAGCTCTTTGATATCCCCTCTGATAAGAACACTAATCAATCAGGGCTTTACCCTTATGAGTCACTTAATTACTTGCTAAGAAATCCCCTCTTCACATACAGTCACCCCTGGGGATTATATGTTACAGAGATATGAACATTCAGTCTACAGCAACTTTTTTGATAGAGCAAGATTTGGGTAAAAAAGTTTATTATTATTATTATTATTATTATTATTATTATTATTATTATTACTATCTTTAAAATGACCACTTGTACTACTGGTTTCCTCTGTAAGTGTTTTACATATTATTTACACTTGAAAAAAAAGTGGATTATAGTACTGTCAGGCTCAAAATATAAATCATAGCAGTGAGAAACAGGACAAAGGCTCTGAGTCTGCCTTAAGGTTTCAAAGCCTACTTCTAACCATTCTCATCTTGTACAAAATCAATAGAATTATCTTGCTTTGGTCACTTATCTATGAAGCAAAAACAATAGACAGCCCCTTACATGAAAGCTGATAATAAAATGGACTAGTCCTTAGACGGATTTACAGTGTCTTGGAATAACATAATGCACATTGCTGGTGATAGCTCTGATTGTAAAGATGCTAATGCTTGTCCTAAAACTACAGCACCACACCAGCATAACTTTGGCATGGTGGCTTCAGTTGACCACATTTCAGTGTTCACTCATTTTATAATTAACATGTTACTCTATAGAGAAGAAATGGTCTGTACCAATTCTATTCAATGTCTTGCTTTCTGGCTCCTCTTGAAAAAATGAATATATCTTGCCTCGAGTTATTCTTTTAGTTTTGATATCTGGCTTGTCAGATAAATCCACTTCAAACATGTCAGACATGATTGAAAATTTTTCCAAACGCTTATGGAATAACTTCAAATGTTTTGTCTGCAATGAACAAAAATGGGCCAAATTTTTGCATTAAAAAAAAAAAACACCTCCAGATACATTATAAATAGGTAAAACTAATTAATAATGAAAATGAAGTTTTTGTATATCCAATAGAAATCACATATATTTTATGTAAAAAAATATAAAAAGTATAAATAGGGAACAGTAGTTTGAAGTTATGGTAGTTATCAGGGACACAACCATATCTTGTTGACTGTTATAAAGAAGTATATTTCAGGCCTGGAAGGATAGCTCAATTGGCAGTTAGTTAAGTCACAAAGATATGAAATAAATCCCTAGAGATCATGTAAAGAAAGTTGAACATGGTGATGTGCTTGAGAGGCAGAGATAATGGAACTCTATGGACTGCTGGCCAAGCAGCCTAACCTATTGGATGAGTTTAAGCCAATGAGAGACCCTGTCTCAAGATGAAAATGTGCAGAGTACCATAAGAACAGTACCATAAGTTGCTCTATGACTTTCATATGCACCCACATAAACATGAATACCATGAACGTGCACATGGAAACACAAAAAGTAATATACCAATACATTATGACAATTTTCACACTTATAATTGTATTTCATTGCTTTTTAAAATCCACTTTCTTCTTTTCTCTCTCTCTTCTCTACCTACTCCCAGTGTGTGTGTGTGTGTGTGTGTGTGTGTGTGTGTGTGTGTGTGTGTGTGTGTGAGAGAGAGAGAGAGAGAGACAGCAAAAGAGACAGAGACAGACAGACAGACAGACAGACAGACAGACAGACAGACAGAACACATATGCTTATGGAGGCCAGGAAAGACATTTGGATTGCTGGAGTTGGAGTTATAGGTGGTTGTGATCCACCTAACCAGAGTTCTAGAATTCTGAGAACCAAACTCTAGTCTTTTAGAAAAATGGCAACTCTCCAGCCTCATTAATATAATTTGCTAATCCTATAAAAATATTTTATATGTTACAACGCTTTTCGAGGAGGGGTTCTAAGTTTCACGGAAGGGCCAGGGCAGCTCTAAGACCCAAGTTTCTATGAAACTGTACCTTCTAGTTCAGAGAGGACAAAAGTGAGGTTTGACAATAGTGGGAGGTGCAATCAATGTGTCAAACCCTCCAGGAAAGCCCATGCTGGTGAATTTTTTGAATTTTTTGCTGTTCAAATTCTCCGAAAGCTCCCATCTCACTTGCCCTGGGCCGAGCTGAGTCCGAAGATGCTTTCACAGCAGAATTATCAGGTCGCGTGGTAATTAGCCTAATTGTGTCACTGTTACCCAACGAGCTCGCACATCAGGCAAGAGCAATGGACCCAAGGAGGTACAGCATAGATTTGTAGGCCATGATGACGCTGCCAGAACATAACAGTTAATCATCACTTCTTAGGGAACCCAACTCCTCTTAGACCGGTGGCTAGAGCCACATAAACAACTCCCGGGAGAAAATCAATGCACCCGATGAGCTGAAGGCCAAGAAGCATTGTGCTTGCCCAGTGCAGAGAATCCAAGGTTCTTTGTTTTATCACTATGTATAACAAGTGTAGAGAAGCTAATTGAATTGTATGGACCACCTTGCTTGTTTATTGCATATTAGTATCCTCCCTGCTATAACCACTGGCCTTCTCCTACAGAACAATATAGGATTCTTTCTTCCTTTTCCATGAACAACAACAAAAAATTACTTTTTATACTTTTCTACTAATACGTATCACTCACCATTGTATTTCTTATTGAAATATCCACTCAAGATTGTATGTCTAAATGAAAACATACAGTCAAGGCTAGGGGTTTGGCTCAGTGGTAGAACATCTGTCTAGCGTGTCCAAGGACCCAAGTTCAATTCTCACCACCATAATAAAATGAAACCAACACATCCGTAACAAAAATACAATGAAAGCAAAGAAATAAAAATTGATAGCCATCACTTGCCTACTGACTTCAGCATTAAATGCATGTGAAATTATAGGTTATAGGTGAGTTGCGGCTGACTGCTGATTGTTAGATCTCCCAGCAAAGCCTGTTCTTCGAAAATCATGAAGAAGGGCAAAGAGATGACATGAAACTTTATTTAGAAACATTTTAACATTTAACTCTGCCTTTGTTGGTTCACAGTTCCCATAATGATAAGAGCTGGGTTTAATTAATTCATTCCACACTGGCTGTTTGGGTTGGTGCCGCAGGAAGGCCTTGAGCTGTCTATTCTTTCAGAACAAACATCACTTCTTTTAGAAAACTGAGAAAATTACTGGGGCCCCACTGATTCCAAATTCAACTTGGCTTCCCTTGAGTTTGGAAAAGGTACGATTGGCCCTTGACAGCTTAAGCAGTGCTTGGAGATGCACCTTTTAGAATATGTAATTCATTCGCCAGAATTACAAATTCATTTGTGTTCAAGGATTTGGTGTGTTGCAGAATACAGCAGGAAGTATTTTGTTGGGGGCCTGGGGATGACGAAGGGAGAAGTAATGTGTGAAGCATAGAGGAGAGAAAAGAAGAAGGATGTAGCAAGTAGAAGTAAATGATCTCCAAAGGTAATCGGAGGGGTTCATGAGAAAAATCAGAGAAGACAGAGATAATGAACTTTGTCTAACTGCAAGCTTCTCCAAAGGTCTGTTGGCAGAGCATAGATCTAGTTTTTAAAGGAATTACTGTGGCAAGAGTTATGATTCCATGGTTAAGGGAACTTGTTGTTTTTGCAGGGCATCAGAGTTCTGTTCCCCGCAAGTGTATCAGGAGGCTCACAATAGCCTTTAACTCCAGATCCCAGGACCTCCTGTGGTACCCACACATATACAAAGGAAGAAAGAAACCTTATTAAAGAATGAATTAACTCCTATGCCATAATTTTGACATTGTTGTCCTTTTGCTGGTAGGAGGTAGGAACGTAGCATTCAGTAGAACCCAAGTCTCAGTCACTACTAGTTCTAAAATATAAGGCACAGGCTGAGGCACATGCTTGGGGGGTGGGGGTTCCCACTGCTGATTGAATGACGACCAGTATTAATTTTACCTTTCTGTTCTTCTGAAATTTGACACCAGAGCACAATATAATGAGGGGAATAGCTACTATCACAGATCATCCAACTCAACCTCTGGTCCCCATCCAGCCTGGCATCTGTTTTTGTAAATAAAGTTTTGTTGAAACACAGCCATGCTCATTTGGTTATTTATTGCCCATGGCTGTTTTCACACTACAACTTGCATAGCTGAGTAGTTACAGCAGAGACCATCTGGCCTGCCGAGCTGAAAATATTTACTATCTGGCCCTTCACCAAAAAAGTTTGCTGAATCTTGATCTATATTAAGGGATTGGGAGTTTTCTTTGAGGTTAAAATAATTTGGCAACCAGAAGAATTTGAGGCTATTTCAGAGCAGGGCTTAGATCAGGCAGAAGACACTAATTCTCAGTAAGCGTTGTTGAAAGAGGAAAGCAAGAGGAAAGGGGTGGGGGGGGTAGACACAAACGTCAAGGAAAAGGATATCAAAGCAAGCCATACTTGTGCTTTGTCTTGCGCCACCATCACCAAGATTCAGACCTTGGAAGCTCCACTCTTTAATGCAGTAGTATTAGAAGGTGAGATCTACTGGGAAGTCTTGGTCATGCGGATGGGGCTCTGCTGAATTGTTATCAAGGGACCAAGTTACTGGCATAGCAATTTGTCATGAAGTGAGTCCTTTTCCGTGCTTTCTCTTCTCACAGCTATTTACATGCTTTCTGTATTCCCACCATGGATATCATCTCAGGGAACCTTGCCAGATGCTGTTACCATGAACTTGGAATTCTCTGCTTTAATAATCGTAAGCCAAATGGGTTTCTACCTTTTATACATTAGTCAGGCTTTAACAAAAAATGGATAAGACGCCTAGTAACAGCTGTGATTAAGATGTTCTCTACAAACTCTAGACACCACTTCTCAAATAGAAGAAAAACGCTATAGAAATACAACAGGTAGATAGATAGATAGATAGATAGATAGATAGATAGATAGATAGATAGATCCCTAGCTAATATCTGAGTGATGAGAGAAGGTAGCTCCTCCCTGACCAAACTAGCTTTCTCTAAGAGAATATTCAGTGCACGTAGTTTGAGCTGAGTCCAGGGCTCAACTTTTACAAGGTGCCTAGACTTTGCAATAGGCTTTGATATAAAAGTTACACACACACACACACACACACACACACACACACACACACACACACACACACCTATAACTTTAGTTTTCCAAATCCATATGGCAAATAACAGATCTGAAAGGAAACCGCACCATCCTCTTCTTCTTTGCTAAACTTTTTTTCCTTCCTCCAAAATTCCAAAAAAAAAGCACAGCGATGATTAAAACTTAGGTTAATTTCAGCCACTTGTCCTTTATGCCATTAGTATCATGGTACACAGTTATAGTTATTATTATCATTGAAGATGCATGCATTAACCTACCAATGATTTTATTGTCCTCTTTCGGAATAGGTCAGGCAATATGCATAGAAGCGATTGCATCTGTCTTAAAGTCAGAGATCTCCACTAATATTGAGAGTCTTTCCTTTAAGCATGTGTTGTTTTGAATAAATCAATCTCATTTCAGCCCTAGCTCTCTCATCTATAAAAGAAGAATCATTTACTATGTTTGGTATTTTAAAAGATGCTATAAGAAGAAAACTATTAAGTCCATGACATTTAGCTCTTGAAGCATGGTGACCATCTCCTTAAAACATAGGAAAGACAGGGATTTCCTGTGAATGAATGGGGACCTGTTAGAAACATACTGTTTCTTCTCTTTCTCATGTATTGCTAAAATCACACCCAAAGTGAGAGATCTATCTATATTGATAGATGTGTGCCAATCACTCTGTACTTAAACCCAGCCAACCCTGCAGGATATATTGACCTGGGTTCTAGAGCAGTTAAATATGCGAAAGATTCTGTGTGGCAATTGAGGAAGGTACAGGAGGAACCTGTGTCTGTGGAATGCTATCTTGGGTGCAGAAGAGGTGCTTTTTAACTCTGAGACCTGACGCAAGAATAAAGAAAAGTAGTGATTTGGGGAGATAGGTTTCTCAGCTCTAATGGGATTATCACTTTCTCCAGTAAATACTTGGGAAGTATTAGGAGTTTCAAACAACAGCTTTAATGACTATGGTCTGTGATTAGCCCTTTCTGGGTTTATGTCTTAAGAAATTTATTTTAAGTGCTTGAAAAAGTACAGGGTAAATATTGGTGCTTTTATTGTATATATTTTAAAAATATTAGTCATAACTCAGAGGATTTCAGGATGAGTGCCAAAATATCTGTGAATAAAATCTTTAATATTTAAGAAAGAATAGAACATATGAAAGTTTGTTACTGTTTCTTCCCTTAAGTATCAGAAAATAAAATGGAAGAAAATTATCAGGAGAAATATACAGATATTGTAGCCTTATTGTATTATGTGCTATTTAAAACTGGTTGTTATTTTTAAAGCTAGTTAATTTGATTAATTATCAGCAGACACATGAAGACAATTTTTGGCAGGCAACTCAGTAAGCCCAGAATACATTTTCCATGTTATCCTATATATAGGAGCCAAGTAAATACATTTTTACCTCTCTCAGGAGACCAGCCTTGGAAGAGTAACTCAATGTATTTAAGTTGTGAGAAAATAAACTGTCCATATTCTCATGGCTTTTGCAACATTCATCTTTTACCGCGTGAATTCTTTCTCTTGCTGTCTGTCTTTGTGTCTCTCTTTCTCTCATTGTTGCAAAATACCAGTTGCCTCCGACAAATTCTATGTGCCCCTTAATAATAAATTTTATTACAATAAACTGGCTGCCTCTGACAATTCTATGTTCAACTTAATACTAAGTTTAAATCTTGTAAGTTTATCCTAACGTTTGGAGAAAATATAAATACCACCACAATGTGATCTTTTAATTTTGACAATTATTGTTCACTATTAAATCATTTCTCGGAGGGAGTAAATGTGGTCCTGGGTGAGTGTGCATTGTTGACGTGAGCAGAGCCCTGTCCAGGACGCCAGCGCCTTATTCCCATGGGGGTGGCACAGCCTTTCCTGGGTTAGATTCAGAAGTCTAGCAAAGCCTTCCTTGGATCCAAATGCAGATGCTGACTGTAGGCAGAAAAGGTCCACTGTGCCTTTCTCTCCCTAAAGATGTTTATGGCCTTAATATTGCTCTGCTACAGAAATGGCTTCTATCCAGATTAGCTAAAGCTACCTCCTTGCTCAGCTGTATGCAGTAACTGCACTTCCCTATTCAACTGCATGTAATAAACATGCTGAGATTCTGGGATGCCACAGCTTCTGCTTCCTTGCCTCTCCAGCTCAGTCTTACTTGGAGCTACCCAGAATAAAGCCATTTCCAAAAAACAGCAATGCTGCCTCAGTCGCCAAGGTGTCTTAAGGAAATTTTCTGTTTGGCTTTGATGCTGTAGTAAAGTTCTGTTACAGCCATAATGGTTAAAAAAAAAAAGTGAATTGAGGCAAATATTTCACAGGTTAAAGACTGAGCAAATTCAAGATCTCAGTGTATAGCCAGAAGTGGTGGCACCTATCTCCAATTCTACCACTTGAGAGGTAAAGGCAGGAGCATGGAGTTCATGACCAGCCTGAGTTACATGCCCTTACTCAAAGACAAACAAACAAACAACCCACAACCAAGACCATAAGTTACAATAGAGTGCTGAGAAGATTTCGTCTTCTCCATTTTTCTCTGTCGTATTAGTTTGAAATCCTACTAAAATAATCTTAGAAAGGAAGCCTATCATGATGACCCAAGGAAATATACATTACATTTATATACATGGACTGTGGGAAGTATGTAGGTTGCCGAGGGGACAGTATCGTGTGAAAACTCATAGAAACAAGGAGTTCGAAGTGTTCATTCAGGAATCATGAAGGCAGTGGTTTTCAACCTGTGGGTCATGACCCCTCGAGTGGTGGAGTCTGTAGTATCAGATGTTTACCTTATGATTCATAACAGTAGCACGTTTACAGTTATGAAGTAGTAATGAAACAATTTTATAGTTGGGGGGTGGTCAGCACGACATAAGGAACTGTATTAAAGGGTAACAGCCTCAGGGAGATAGAGAATCACTGCTCTACGGTGAAGGGATGACGGTCACATTTTAAACTAACTTAACTGGACATCAAGAGGTCTCACGAGGTGTTGGTCTAAGCCTGATGCTGACTTTGAACCTTGGAACCCACCAGGTGGGAGAATCGATTCCCACAACTTGTCATCCGGTCTCTACCCATGTATAATTAACTACATGTAATAAATTTTATTTTTACGAACTATTTTATCACGAGACCACCGACTCCTTGCAAGGTGGGAGGGTGTTTCCAAGGGGGTAAAGATTTTGGGAGGGGAGGTAGAGAGTACCTGGAAGAGTGGAGGGAGGGAGGAATATATTGTGTGAAAGGAAAAAAAGTTATTGTAATAAGAGGAAAAAAAAAAAAAAAAAGAACCTCTCCTCCCATCTGGATCCACCCCCTTTCTGTGTCTCATTAGAAAACAAACAGGCTTCGAGGGGACAATAATAAAATAAGATATAACCAAAACTGATCCACTGGAATAGAACAAAACAAACAGAAGGACAAAAGCCCATAATAAGGTTTATGAAACAGATATAGACAGAGAGATCCACTCTTTTACATCTCAAGAGTCCTATAAAAACACTAAACCAGAAGTCAACATATACAGCAAAGGATCTGTAGGATAAATAAATATATTTATTTGTTTTCTGCTGGGCATGCAGACTAACCTTAAGAGTGGTTCGGTTCTCCAGAGAGACTCCCTTGGAGGAAACTACATTTTCACTTGGAAACGATTGTCAGTTGGAGATAGCTTTTGGATTAGGGATGAGGACATGCATCCACTTGTAGGGTGCAGACTCCTGCAGCGACTTTGCATGCTGCCTCAATCTCTGTGAGCCCTGATCCTGGACACCACTGTTCCCTGCGTTTCCTCCATCCCTTCTAGCTCTTACACATTTCCTGACTCCTCATTCTCAGTGTTCCCAGAGCCCAGATGGGAAGAATGTGATAGAGACATCCCATTTAGAGATGTGTGGTCCAACATCTCTCATCTGCACAATGTTTAGTGATGAGTTTCTGTGTGGTGTTTATTCCCAGTGCTGCAAGACTCTTCTCTGAGGATTGATGAAGGAGCAGATGTATGAGGATAGTAGAATGCCATTAGCAGTCATTTTATTGCTACATTTCTGTTTACAGTTGTATTTGATTTTAATCTAAGTCCCTGGGCTATCTAGCCTTGGGTTCTTGGTCATCCAAGCAGTACTGAATATGGGTTCCATCTTGTAGAGTGGTCCTTAAGTCAAATCAGATATCAGCTGGTTGTTGCTGGAGAAGCTGAGAGTTCTACATCTTTATCCAAAAGCAGGAGACTGTCTTCTGTAGGCAGCCAGGAGGAGGCTATGATTCTATATGGGGTAGAGTTTGAGCATAGGAAAGCTCAAAGCCTATTCCAACAGCGACACATTTTCTCCAACAAGGCCACAGCTTCTAATCGTGCTCCCTATGGGCCAAACATTCAAATAGTTAAGTCCATGGAGGCCCAACCTATTCAAACCATCACACTCCACATCACAGCCTCCATAGTCTTGTAGCCATAACATGATGTAAGATGCATTTAGTTGAACTTCAAAAGTAATAACAGTCTATTACAGTCTCAACAATGTTTTAGAGTCCAAAGTTCAAAGTTTCTTCTGAGATTCCTGCAGTCTTTTAACTGAAATCTCTATAAAATCAAAAGATATATATTACCATTCCAAAACATCATAATTATAAAGTACCAGACCAAAGCAAGACCAAAACTCAGCTGAGCACATTGTAAACTCCGTATCTCTATGTCTGATGTCCAACTCCTTTCAGTTTCATTGACTGCAACACATTTCTTTATTTTGGGCTGCTTCCACATGCTGTTAGCAGCTTTCTCTGGCAGGTCTTCCATGACACTGCATCTCTACTCTTTTGGGGTCTCCAAGGCAACTTGACTGTAACAGCTTTTTGTTCCCATGACTGACATCCATACATGATCTTCTGAGCTTGGGTCGCTTCTCCAGCTCTGCCCTCTGTAGCGCTCTAGGCTCTGGTTGACTCTGTCCCACTTCTGCTGCTATTCTTGGTGGTTATCCCATGGTACTGGCATTACAATATGATAGCTTCTTTCTCCGAAATTAGGCTACACTTTCACCAATAGCCTCTTATAGGATCCCTTCATGGTACCAAGGCTAAACTTCTTTGTATGACCCCTTCAATCCTGGGTCTTTATCTGCCACTGAGACTACCCTCACCCATGGCTTTCCTGGCCTCTCACAGTGCCAAGCCTCAGCTGACTTCCATGACCTTTTCATGCCTTCAAAACCAGAACCACCTAGTTGATCCTTCCACACTACCGAGTCTGGCTGCCAGCATAATGTCTATCTCTGTATGCTCTCAGAAAACACTTCCCAAAGATTTCACCTCAGTGATGCTAGTTGATTCTTAAAAACTGCTAATTTTCCCATGGGCAAGCACCAATCTCTGACAATATGAATGATATTCTATTTGCAACTGGGAGTCACGGTGGGAAGTACAGCACCATGCAGACAGACTTGTTGCTGGAGAAGCCAAGAATTCTACATCTTGATCCAAAGGCAGCCAGGAGGAGACTGTCTCAGGCAGCTAGGACTAGGCTCTGATTCTTCACTGGGCAGAACTTGAACACAGGAAATCTCGAAGCCCACCCCAACAATGACACTTCCTTCAATAATGGCACACCTACTTTAGCAATGCCATACCTCCTAATAGTAGTCCACTCCCTTTGGGCCAAGCATTCAAACACCTGAGAGAGCCAAACCTTTTCAAACCAACACAAGGTATGTGAAGAATTGTACTGGAATTTTGATGGGAATTAAATTGAATCTGTAGATTGCTTTTCTTTAGGATGGTTATTTTTACTACGTTAATCCTAACAATCCATGAGCACTGGAGATCTTTCCATCTTCTGATAGCTTTTTCAATGCCTTTCTTCAAATCTTTTTTTATACAAGTCTTAAACTTGTTTGGTTAGAGTTACTCCCAAGATATTTTAGATTATTTGAGGATATTGGAAAGTTATCATTTCCCTGACTTACTTTCTCCATTTCTCATTTGTATATAGGAGCTCTTCTGATTTTTGTGACATAATCTTGTATCTTGCTGAAGATATATATCAACTGTAGGAATTTCCCAGTGGACATCTTCAGGTCAATTATGTATACTATCATATAGTCTGCAAATAATGATACTTTGACTTCTTCCTTTCCAAACTGCATTCCCCTTGATCTCCTTCAGTTGTCTTATTGCTCTAGCTAAGACTCTGTGTGCTTTATTGAACAGGTATCAAGAGAGTGGACACACTTGTCTGTTCCTGATTTTAGTGGAATGGTTTTAAGTTTCTCTCCATTTAAGTTGATTCTGGCTAGAGACTTTCTGTAACCTGCCTTTATTATGTTGAGATGTATTTCTTGTATTCCTAATCTCTCCAAGTCTTTTATCACAAAGCGGTGTTAAATTTTGTCAAAGGCCTTTTCTGAATCTAATTATATGATCATGCAGATTTTGTCTTTTAGTCTGTATAAATGGTGGGTTACACTTATTGATTTATGTATGATGAACCATACCTTCATCTCTGGGATGAAGCCTTCTTGATCATAGTAGATGATCTTTTTTGACATATTATTGGATTCAGTTTGTAAGTATTTTCTAGAAAATGTTTGCACCTAAGTTCATATGGGATATTGGTCGGTAATTTTCCTTCTCTGTTGGGCCTCTGTACGGTTTAGGTATAAAGGTATCTATGGCCTCATCAAAAAGAGAGTGGGATTGGTCCTTCCTTTTCTATTTTGTGGAAAAGTTTGAGAGGTCTGGATTAAGTCTTGGAAAGTCTGGTAGAATTCTGCACTAAAAGCATGTGGTCCTGCACTTTTAAATTTTTTTTTTTAATTGGAGACTTTTAATGACTGCTTTGATTTCACTAGGGGATATAGGACTGTTTAAATTGCTTGTCTCGTCTTGTTAATTTGTATGTATGTATGTATGTATGTATGTATGTATGTATGTATAAAGAAAATTATACATTTTTGTTAAGATTTTTCAATTTGTTATAATTTACATTTTTAAAGTATACCTTTTTGATTTTCTGAATTTCCCTGGTATCTATTGAGATGCACCCCTTTTCATCTCTAATTATGTCAATTTAAATCTTTCTCTACCTTTACTTAATATGGAGAAGAGTTTTTCAATCTTATTGATTTTTCCCAAAGAACAAATTCTTTGTGTCATTGATTTTTCTTTGTATGGTTGTTGTTCCTATTTTCTTGATTTCAGTCCTCAGTTTAATTGTTTCTTCTGTCTACCCCTTTTTGAAGTGATTCTTTTTCCTTTTGTTCTGCAGTTTCAAGGTGTGATGTTAAGTTACTCATATGAGATCTCTCCAATTTGTTTATTGTAGGCACTAGTGCTACAAACTTGCCTCTCAAAACATCCTTCACTGTATCCTATAAATTTGAGTATACTCAGTCTCATTCAATTCTAGGAAACCTTTCACATCTTTCTTAATGTCTATCTTTAGTCATTTTTCATTCAGTAGTGACTTGTTCAATTTCCATGAGATTGAAAGCTTTCTGTTGTTTCTGTTATCATATCCAGCTTTAATTCATGGAAATTAGATAGGATACAGGGAGTTATTTCAATTCCTTGTATCTGTTGAGATTTGCTTTGTGTCCTATGTGGCCAATTTTGGAGAAAGGTCCATGAAGTGCTGAGAAGGCTGTATATTCTTTTGTGTTTGGGTGAGATTCTCTGTGAATATATTAGGTCCACAAAGCTTATGACATCACTTTACTCAACCATCTCTCTGCTTAGTTTTTTGTCTGGATGACTTGTCTATTGACAAGAGTGAGGTATTATAGTCTCCCACCATCACTATGTGAGGGTTAATATATAATTCAAGCTGTAGTAGTGTTTCTTTTATGAACTTGGGTGCTGTCACATTTGGTGCATAGTGTTAAGAATTGCAATATACCCTTAGTGGATTATTTTTCTTTTGATAAGTATTTAATGTTCTTCCCGGTCTCTTCTGATTACTTTTGGTTTGAGGACCATTTTGTCAGATATTAAAATGAAGACATCAGCTTGACTTTTTTAGGTCCATTTGCTTGTAGTATAGTATCCATCCTTTTACTCTGAGGTTATGTCTATATGTGATGTTAAGATGTGTTTCTTGGACACAGTGGAAATAGGAATCCTATTTTCTCTTGTTTCATCCTGTTAGTCTGTCTTTTTATTGGAGAATAGAAACTATTGATGTTGACAGATATCAATGTGCAGTGTTTATGAATTCCTGGGATAATATTTTTAGGTATTTTTTTAAATTGTGGTTAGGGGGAATGTCTCATTTCTTTTGATTTTCTGGTCTGGGATTATTTCTTGTGTTTTCTTGGGTGTGGCTAAACTTTTTAGGTTGGAGTTTTCTTTCTAGTGTCCTCAATATGGCTGGATTTGGGAGATATAGTGCTTAGATTTGGTTTTATCATGGAATGTCTTATTTTCTCCATCTAATGCGATTGAATGTTTTGCTAAGTAAAGTAGAATCTATTGAAGATTTGTTACAGTCTTTCTGGATTTTAGAGTCTCTATTGAGAAGTCAAGTATTATTCTAATAAGTTTATCTTTATATGTTACTTGATCTTTTTCTCTTGCATCTTTTAATATTCTCTCTTTGTTCTTTATGTTTAGCGTTTTAATTATAATGTGTCAAGGAAACTTTCTTTTTTAACTTACATGTCTTCGGTGCCTGAGATTCTCTCTTCCATCTCTTGTATTCTGATGGTAAAGCTTGCTCTGAGGTTCCTGTTCAAATTCCTAAATTTTTCATTTTCAACTTTTCCTCAGTTTGGGCTTTCTTTACGGATTATAGTTCTACATTCATGTCTTGAAATGTTTTATTAACTTTTGTCTACTCTTTTTGTTTTTGTAGATTTTGTTAAGGGCTTTATTCATTTCCTCTTTAAGGTCCTCTCTCATATCTCTAAAGGCTTGTTTAAGGTCCTTGTCTTGTGCTTCGCCCATGTTGCAATTTTCAGGCACAAGTGTGATATGGTTGCTGGGATCTAGTGAAGATGTATTATCCTGACTGTTACTGATTACATTTTTATGCTGACATCTAGGCATCTGGGTTTATGATGATTGTAATTGTAGGTACTGATATCTTATTTTGTCTTTGTTAGGTGGGTGTTTTGTTTCTCAGTTCCTGTTGTCCTTTCTGGATCTTTCAAGGTTGTGGTGGTTGTGTGTTGCCTGGTAGGAAATTCTTGGATCCTGCTAGGTGTAGCCACGGACAATGTGCTGGTATAGTGTATTTCTAGGTTTTGTGGACTCACGTGGGAATGATGATGTGTTATAGGGACTGGGTTCATAGATCAGAGGAAAGCAGGGTCTATTTAGTCCCCTGAGAATGGGGACAATGTGTGAGGAGATACCATAACAGGTAATCAGCTAAAGAACTGGGGGTAAGTCTGGAGGGTGTATATGGAGGGGAGAAGCTGGTGTGCAAATCTGAAGCTGGTTTACCTGCTCTGCTATTCTACTTACTTCTTGGCAGGCATGGCTGCCAGGTCCCTGCGAATTCCTGTTGTATCTGGGGCCTGGAGGGTGGGATGAGTGGGAGAAAAGATTGAAAGACCTGTGTGAACTACTGGAGGTAGGGGCAGAGAGAAAGGGAGGCTGTGGCAGGGAGTCTGCCTCAAAGCTAGGATTGAATTTGAGGAAGTGGAATTGGAGGAAAGGGGAAAGAGGTGAAGGAAAATCTATAGTTAGCTTCCTGCTTCCCTGGCTGGAGTGTCCTCTCTCAGGTTCATATGGATGAAAAGTCAGAGCGTAATGGAGTCACTAAGGATACCGCATCTTGCTAGGCTACTTTAGCAGATTGGATTTAATTTTCTGAATACTAAAGGGAGTACATGTGTATGTGTGAACATACACCAATATATGTGTATATATGATATATAATATATATAATATATTACTATACATCTTTCAAGAATTTTTAAAATTCAAAAGGAATCTCTTAAAGCTGAACAAAACCTTCTGTGCTTGCTAGTTTTATGTCAACTTGACAGAAGCTAGTCATTTTAGATGAGAGAATTTCAATTGAGAAAATATCTCTGACATATTGTCCTGTGGGCAAACCTGTGGAGACTTTTCTTAGTGATGATTAGTGTAGCAGGGTTCATCTCATTGTGGCCAGTGGCCAGCCATGGGCAAGTAGTCCTAGATTTTAGAAGAAATCAGGCAGAGCAAGCCATGATGAGCCAGCCAGTAAGCATCATCCCTCCATGCTCTGTGCTTCCGTTCCTGCCTACAGGTTCCTGTCTTGAATTCCATCTCTAATGGCCCTGGTTGATGGACCCAAGACTTGTAAGCTGAAATAAACCCTTTCTTTGACACTTTGCTGGATGGTCATGATGACTTATCACAGCCATAGAAACCCTAAGACACCCTGCATCCTAGCCCCTACAGAATAATTCAAGTCATTTTACGTGACTTCTATAAAGGTTGAACTCTGTGCCACTTTCGAATGAGAAATAAATTATCCAGATTATTTTAGTTTCTGGTGATTTAAGATGAGTTTTCATGACCAGACAGTCATGCAACAACTCTTCAGACAAAATAAATGTGCATATTCTAAAAATTAATTTTTTAAAGATCCCCTTTCTATGTTCACTATATCTCAATGAATTTAAGACATTTACTTCAAGATGTTCTAAAATAAATGAATTGTTATCCCTTATACTTGAGTCACTGTATTCATAGTATGTAGAGCCCAACACAAACACACACAGCTTTCAGTCAGGTCTGAACCTTTTCTTGGCTGTCCCTGTTTTCCTCCCCTGACCCTGCTTCCACCATTCCCACACATAGCTCTCCGTGGTTTTGCATCTCCACACTGGTGAGGATGAACTTCAGATTGGGCTGTGGCAGGCCTTCCTTTCCTCTCAGTTTTCCAGAGCTCTAGTATGTCTTCCACTTCTGGTTCTGTGGATGGTTTGACTCTGAGATACTCTTCCCAAATTATGCTATCAAATCTGAGATTACAAACAGCATATCATAAAAGAGGACAGCAGTAGTTGAGATGAGCTCTGGACTCAAGACCATTTTCTGTAGAGAAGTATAATAATCTCCTATAGCTCTCTGTCTTCATTCACTTTCTATTGCTATGACTGAATACCACAGTGCAGGCAATTTATTTTTAAAAGTGGAGGTTTATTTAGTTTTGGGTCATAGAGGCTCAGAAATCCAATGAGAAAATGCATCAGATAAAAACATCCCAGGATGACACAAAGCAAACACTGCAGACCAAGCTTCTTTCTGGATCAAGGCTATACCTAAGTAACTGGTGAATCCACTCACCCACCAGTGAATCCAGAACCTCTC
Organism: Mus minutoides; assembly: GCA_902729485.2. Classification (NCBI taxonomy): domain Eukaryota; kingdom Metazoa; phylum Chordata; class Mammalia; order Rodentia; family Muridae; genus Mus; species Mus minutoides. The sequence continues at coordinate 138,822 of LR750952.1, read as the reverse complement.
CCTAAGACCTCAAATATGAACACGTCTAAGCCCCATGAAGTGTGAGAGACACACTAGAGCCTTGGCACTGCTATACCAAAGTAACCAAGATTTGGTAGTTTATAATAACTGTGATGGTTCCTTTTGATAACCAACTTGAGAATATCTTGAATCACCTAAGAGACAAGCCTCTGGAAATATCTGTTAGGGGTTACCAGACTGGTTAAATGATATGGGAGACTCATCTCCATTATGGGCAATACCATCGCATGGTCTTGGTTCCTGAACTGAATTAAAAGGAAAAGGCAAGAGCTGTCTGCTTCCAGATTGGTGGTGCAACGGGATCAGCCACCTGAAGGTCCTGTTGCCCTGACTTCCTGACATCCGGCCATGATGGGCTGTCCCCATAAGCAGTGACCCAGAATCACCCTTTCCTTCCTCAAGTTACTTTTGTCAGATATTTTGTCACAGAAACAAGAAATGAGGGTAATTCAATAATATACATTTATTATCTGCTTCTCTTCTAAAAGGAGAAAGTCCAAAACAGGTCATCTGTGGTAGGGCTAAAAGCAAGACAATAGATCTGCATGACTTCTGAAGAGCCTAAGAATGGCTTTCCTTGTCACTAGAAACTGCCTTTCCTTCTTAGATTCTGCCCAAGCCACAAATATATTTTGATCATCTCATTTCTTTCTGATTCTCCAGCCACTGTTTCCATTTTGGGATTACTCGGGGAATCTATGATCGTGTCTGCATATCAAGATCCTCAACTTAAGTCAATCTCAAAACAACCTTGGACTATGGACAGTAACACATTTACGGGGTCCTGGGAATTGGGTGGTGGACAGCTCTGTGTGGCGGTAGACATTGCTCTGCCTACCACAAAAGAAAAAAAAAATCAAAACAGAAGGAATGGAAGTGGGACCTCAGGACCTAGCCAGTCCCAGAGAGAGGGGAGCATTGTTACTGCATATCACTCTGTCCCCTTGGGGCCCCACTGACCCCCTGCCTTGCCCTGCCTGCCCAGGATCGCACCGTGATCTCATCCTCTTTTCTCCACTGAAGTGAGACTCCTCTAGAGTTCATCTCAAAGATAATGAGCTACTCTAGGCTAATGAGCTCTTCAGGCAGAGTGCATCATCGCTGAGGAGTCCTGTTAAAGACAATGCCCCACTTTGACTGACCTTGGTAGTTTAGTGAGTTAGTAGTAAGCAATTGTAGCCAGGTAGAAAGGGATGGAGACCCCACTGGGAACACGCTTTGCAGGGATATCCTTTCATGTCACTACAGCCAAGAAATCACTTTAACCTACTTCCCCTTCTATAGACCTCGCCCTAGAGAGTGGTGTCTTCCAACTGAGCCAAATAAATCTTCCTCAGTAAAAAGAGATTTGAATGCCAAAGATAGGCATCCACAGACCCTGTATCACTGAGAACCTGAAAAAAAACTTCTCAAAGCATAAGGATTCTAAATCTAGCAGGAGGGACAGCCATGACCTGAGATCTAGACATCTGCATTGAGATATTTTAGTGTGATACTGTCTACATTATAATACTTTCTACTTTCTCCTCATAACCTGCCAAGTGCCTGCCACACAGGAGGACTTACTATGTGTCCATTGATTGATGGATTGATTGCCCACGAGGCAAAGCCCAAGTCAGGGTTCATATCAATCTTGTTTTGTTAGCATTGTGTAACGCCTGAGGCTGGCAGCTCAGAAAATCAGCCGTGCTGTTCATGGTTTAGCAGCCACATCTATGATCTATCCAGCAGAGTTCAGAGCTTCAGACAGGAAGAGTAGTGAACCCCTCTTCCTCTTTTTTTCTTCCTTCCATCCCTCTGTCCCTTCCTCTTAGTTTTTATATGGGAAGCCACCAAAATCTACTCACAAGGCCACTACTCTAATTATCATCCCAAATGCTAACCTCTTCCCAAGGGCAGTGAACAAATTTCAGCATGAGTTCTAGGTAATAACCATATTTAAATACATCATGGCAACAGGGCAGATAGCCATAGAATTGCTTTATCCTAAGTCTACAAAATCCATACAACCTACAATGGTCAATGGTCCTTGACTTCCTCTACTCAGGTGTCTCTCATAGCTTGTCCTGAAAATTAGTAACAGGTATTAAAGGTAACTTGTCCTCATCTTGTTATCATTGACAAAGAACAGGGATAAACACAATAGTAACTATGACACAACAAGAAGTAATTTTAATACTAACGAGATTGTACCTTGGTTGGTCTGCTGGCATAAAGTGCAGACTACAGAAAACCAAGTTATAAGTAGAAGTGTCAGCCCTTCCTTCCCAGCAGTCAATCAAGTGCACCCCATGTAAGATACTCATGAAAGACAGCTCAGAAATTTATTTACACCTCTGAGAGAGTCCCAACCACAACTCAGCTTAGAAATTTTACACTTTATCTCTAGCAAGTCAGAGTATAATTGACAGCTGTCGAGGAACCATAGGAAGGCAAGCCAAAGGATGAAAGTGCTAAGACAAATGAAGCAAGGAATAAAATACACACACACACACACACACACACACACACACACACACTCACACACAACAGTCTAGAATATTATTATGTCATTACTTCCAGGTTAGTGAACAAATATACCCTCCTACTCTGTAGCCCAGGTTGACCTGAGGTTCACTGTGTAGCCCAGGCTGCCCTCGACTGTGCCAACCCTCCAGCTTTAGCATCTCAAATGCTGAATTAGAGAGTGCTCGATAGCCCTCTTTACCATTTGTCAAGTTTGAGTTGGGTACCTGGTGCTGATGGAGAAAGCATCCTGACAGACACAGGGAGCAATGCCTGTGTCTCTTCTCATACATTCTGTTTCTGTTGTATCCATGTAAATAGAAAACCATTTCCTGTACCATTCCACAGAAAGCATTAAAATTGTAAATGGTTATAGTAGATTGCTCATGCCTGTAGTCCTAGCATTTGGGAGGTAGAGGCAGAAGGAACACGTGTTCAAGGTAATCCTTGGCTCCATAGCACATTCAAAGCCACCCTGGGTTACATGAGGTACAATCTCAAAAACCAGCAAAATCCTTAAATGTTCATAAGAGAGACAACATACGAAGGCAGTAATTAGCAATACTGGAATAGGGTAACAGATATGGATATCACTGAAGCACAGGAGGATCCATCACACCTACAGAGGATTACCCAACCTTAGCAGGAAGAATACTAACTATTCAGGTAAAACCCAGAGCAGAAACCAATGGCTTGTAAGAACAATACAAAAGCTTAAAGAGACACCTGTCCAGATGTAGGGGAGGAGCTGGAGTCACGTGTCATGGAGGAGATCATGATCATTTCAGATCAGCAAAAGTTGGATGGCTGTCCTCTGTCACTCAGTGATAATGATCGTCACTGACAGGATAAATGTGGCATTCTCACTAAAGAATTTGTTTTTTCATTGAAAGCAAATATGATTCACCAGGAAGAGAAAAGAAACAGAAAGAAAAATGAAACAACAGGTGCTGAATACAACTCAAGACATTAAATTTCCATGAGTCACTGAAGCCAGATGGCGTGCATTTGAGAATTCGGCAGAAACTTAAGATCAAAGCTCTTTGGATACTAACAGCATAGGCGACTTACCACTGGCATTAGGGAGCTGCCAACTGTGCTCTCCGACACTGTTAGACAGAGGACAGATTGTTCAGGCAATTCAATTAATTCAAGCAAATCAAATAAATACACAAAACAGCACCAGATGTAAACCACTGTTCCACACACAGGACACTCAAAAGTGTGTAAGACAAGACCATGCCCTCCATGAGCTATGGCTGAGATGACTGGCACATTGTCAGCCCCAAGCAAACACACAAGCCAAGCATAAGCAATGGTTTCATGAAACAGCATTATTTAAACAATTCCTATAAACGCGTGCCTCTCTCTCTCTCTCTCTCTCTCTCTTTCTGTGTGTGTGTGTGTGTGTGTGTCTGTGTGTGTCTGTGTGTTTCTTTATAATAAGGCAATTTAAGATTACATAGTAACGTTAGCCCTTCTAAGTGGGGGCTTGGAGTGGTATTTGATGCTTTGTGATTTGTGTAATGGGGAAGGATGAGGTTGACTATCGAGTCCCCAGTAATTATTTCCAGAATGACAGTGTGAAGCCCACTCCATCCTTGTGGGAAGACAACAGAAGGGGTGGCTGTCAGCTCCGCCATGACTATCCCAGCTTTGTACATCTTTTTCCAACAATAGGGTGTCTCTGATCCTGCTTTTCAACATCAGAAAGCAAAGTTGGACATTGGGGATTCTGCCAAAGATGCTGCAGAGGTAGTACACATCACATGCACATACATGCTGTTGGAAACAGCAAGGGCATCAATGGAATCCACCTCAGGATGTTCATCTACCAAGTCCATCTACCAAGTCTCAAGGGCATGCAGTGATGTGCAGCTCCAAATAAGTATGGGAAATGTGGATTTGAGAAGCTTGATCAAGGTGGGCTATGAGTGGAACTGTGGCTGAGAGATGAAGACGTGTTGGCTCTATTTACATGGACACTTTAGGAGTTTAGATGTAGGCAGGCGAACCCTCTGTCCTCATGATGGGGTCTATACTGTTACTATGCTGTCAAGTTCACTATCATCATAAGAGCTGCTTTGTTTTAAAAGCAAGGTGTCCTTGGCTAGTGTGCCTAGTCTCACTGTGTAACACTTTCCATGGAATCTGGAAGTAGGAAGCCAGTATGGAACTCTGGGCTTCTCCATTCACAGAGCTTTAGGAGGCCCTCCCTTTTTTTCTCTATCATTTACCTACACTGTGGTGTTGATGTGTAGTAAAGGAAAATTGATTTGCCGTATTCTCTAACCTTTAAACCCATCTTCCTAATCACATTAGAGGACCTCTGTATCCAGCTCCATTCATATCCCCTGAAGCCATGGCTGTTCTTCCCTCTCCAATCTCACAAAGACAGAAGCTTCAGAGTCAACTCTAGCCTACCCTCATTTGCTCAATTACCAATAAAATGTTTGTTTATTTTAAAAAACTAAACCTCCAAGTTGTATAAAAGACCTTCTGATTCCCTAGAGAACATGGGCACAACAATCAAAGAAAATGCAAAATGCAAAAAAATCCTAACTCAAAACATCCAGGAAATCCAGGACACAATGAGAAGATCAAACCAAGGAATAATAGGAGTATACTACAATGAAGATTTTCAATATAATGGGCCAGCAAATATCTTCAACAAAATAATAGAAGAAAACTTCCCAAACCTAAAGAAAGAGATGCCCATGAACATACAAGAAGCCCACAGAATTCCAAATAGACTGGACCAGAAAATAAATTCCTCCCAACACATAATAATCAGAACAACAAATGCACTAAATAAAGATAGAATATTAAAAGCAGTAAGGGAAAAAGGTCAAGTAAGATATAAAGGCAGGCCTATTAGAATTACAGCAGACTTCTCACCAGAGACTATGAAAGCCAGAAGATCCTAGACAGATGTTATACAGACCCTAAGAGAACACAAATGCCAGCCCAGGCTACTATACCCAGCAAAACTCTCAATTAACATAGATGGATAAATCAAAGTATTCCATGATAAAACCCAAATTCACACAATATCTTTCCACGAATCCAGCCCTTCAAAGGATAAAAAAGGGAAAACACCAACACAAGGACAGAAACTACACCCTAGAAAAAAACAAAACAAAACAAAAAAATCCTTCAACAATCCTAAAAGAAGACAGCCAAAAGAACAGAATCCCAACTTGAACAACAAAAATGAAAGGAAGCAACCATTACTTTTCTTTAATTTCTCTTAACATCAATGGACTCAATTACCCAATAAAAAGACAAAGATTAATAGACTGGCTACACAAAGAGGACCCAATGTTTTCCTGCTTACAGGAAACCGACCTCAGGGAAAAAGACAGACACTTCCTTAGGGTGAAAGGCTTAAAAACAATTTTCCAAGCAAATGGTCCAAAGAAACAACCTGGAGTAGTCATTCTAATATCAGATAAAATTGACTTCCAACAAAAAGTTATCAAAAAAGACAAGGAGGGGCACTTCATACTCATCAGAGGTAAAATCTAACAGGATGAACACTCAATTCTGAATATCTATGCTCCAAATGCAAGGGAAGCCACATTCATTAAAGAAACTGTAGTAAAGCTCAAAGCATACATTGCTTTTGTGGCAGACTTCAACACCCCACTCTCACCAATGGAAAGATCCTAGAAACAGAAACTAAACAGAGACACATGAACATTAACAGAAGTTATTAAACAAATGGATTTAATAGATATCTACAGAACATTTTATCCTAAAACAAAAGGATATATGTTCTTCTCAGCGCCACATGGTACCTCTTCCAAAATTGACCATATAATTGGTCACAAAACAGGTTTCCAGAGATACAAAAATATTGAAATTATTCCATGCATCCTATCTGACCACCATGGACTAAGGCTGATCTTCAATAACAACATAAATAATAGAAAGCCAACATTCACGTGGAAACTGAACAACAGTCTACTCAATGATTCCTTGGTCAAGGATGAAATAAAGAAAGAAGTTAAAGACTTTTTAGAGTTTAATGAAAATGAAGCCACAACATACCCAAACTTATAGGACACAAAGAAAGCAGTCTTAAGGGGAAAACTCATAACCCTGAGTGCCTCCAAAAAGAAACTAGAGAGAGCATACACTAGCAGCCTGACAGCACACCTAGAAGCTCTAGAACTAAAGGAAGCAAATTCACCCAAGAGGAGTACATGGCAGGAAATAATCAAACTTAGGGCCGAAATCAACTAAGTAGAAACAAAAAGAAATATTCAAAGAATCAATCAATCCAGGAGCTGGTTCTTTGAGAAAATCAACAAGAAAGATAAGCCCTTAGCCAGACTAACTAGAGGGCACAAGGACAGTATCTTAATTAACAAAATCAGAAATGAAAGGGAGACATAACAATGGAATCTGAGGAAATCCAAAACATCATCATATCCTACTACAAAAGGCTATACTCAACAAAACTAGAAAAGCTGGATGAAATGGACAACTTCCTAGACAGATACCAGGTACCAAAGTTAAACCAGGATCAGATTAACAATCTTAGCAGTCCCATTTTCCCTAAAGAAATAGAAGCAATCATCAATAGTCTCCCAAAACAAACAAAAAAAACAAAAACAAAAAAAAAAACAACAAAAAAAACCCCAGGACCAGATGAGTTTAGTGCATAGTTCTATCAGATCTTCAAAGAAGACCTAATTCCAACTCTCCTCAAACTATTCCACAGAATAGTAACAGAAGGTACTCTACCCAATTCATTCTATGAAGCAACAGTTGCTCTGATACCTAAACCACACAAAGATCCAACAAAGAAAGAGAACTTCAGACCAATTTTCTGTATGAATATCGATGCAAAAATACTCAATAAAATCCTCACAAACTGAATCCAAGAATACATCAAAACGATAATCCATCATGACCAAATAGGCTTCATCCCAGGAATGTAGGGATGGTTTAATATATGGAAATCCATCAACGTAATCCACTATATAAACAAACACAAAGATAAAAACCACATGATCATCTCCTTAGATGCTGAGAAAGCATTTGACAAAATCCAACACCCTTTCATGATAAAAGTCTTAGAAATATCAGGAATTCAAGGCCCATACATAAACATAATAAAAGCAATATACAGCAAACCAGTAGCCAACATCAAACTTAATGGAGAGAAACTTGAAGCAATCCCACTAAAATCAGGGACTTTAGACAAGGCTGCTCACTTTCTCCCTACCTATTCAATATAGTACTTGAAGTCCTAGCCAGAGCAATTTGACAACAAAAAGAGATCAAGGGGATACAAATTGGAAAGGAAGAAGTCAAAATATCACTGTTTGCAGATGATATGATAGTATATATAAGTGACCCCAAAAATTCCACCAGAGAACTCCTAAACCCAACAGCTTCAGTGCAGTAGCTGGATATAAAATTAACTCAAACAAATCACTGGCTTTTCTCTACACAAAGGATAAGAGAGCTGAGAAAGAAATTAGGGAAACAACACCCTTCATAATAGTCACAAATAATATAAAATACCTTGGTGTGACTCTAACTAAGGAAGTGAAAAATCTGTATGACAAGAACTTCAAGTCCCTGAAGAGAGAAATAGAAGAAGATCTCAGAAGATGGAAAGATCTCCCATGCTCATGGATTGGCAGGATTAATATAGTCAAAATGGCTATCCTGCCGAAAACAATCTACAGATTCAATTCAATCCCCATCAAAATCCCAACTCAATTCTTCACTGAGTTAGAAAGGGCAATTTGCAAATTCATCTGGAATAACAAAAAACCTAGGATAGCAAAATCTATTCTCAACAATAAAAGAACCTCTGGGGAAATCACTATGCCTGACATTAAGCTATACTACAGAGCAATTGTGATAAAAACTGCTTGGTACTGGTACAGCAACAGACAGGTAGATAATGGAATAGAATTGAAGACCCAGAAATGAATCCACACGCCTATGTTCACTTGATCTTTGACAAGGGAGCTAAAACCATCCAGTGCCAAAAAGACAGTATTTTCAACAAATGGTGCTGGCACAACTGGCACAATTCTTTTCATGTAAAAGAATGCGAATTGATCCATTCTTATCTCCTTGTACTAAGGTCAAGTCTAAGTGATTCAAGGAACTCCACATAAAACCAGAGACACTGAAACTTATAGAGGTGAAAGTGGGGAAAAGCCTCGAAGATATGGGCACAGGGGAAAATTCCTGAACAGAACAGCAGATGGGAGACCATACCCAGATGACTTTTATGTAGATTTTAGGGATCTGAACTCTAGTGCTGTCTAGTACTACAAGCACCTTGCAGGCTGAGCCACCTTGCAGCCCATGAGAAAGAAATTAGGGAAACAACACCCTTCAAGAACATCTTCCATGTGCTGACTTTAAAAAATTGTCATTCTAAAGTTAGAAACTCAAGATGTCACTACTGTGTGAAAACTGCAAAGACTTCTACAAAATCAGGTCAGTCAGATATCTTGATAAGACAATATGAAACCCATTCCAATAGAGGTGACTTGGCTTTGCACTCTTTGCACACTGTGGTCTTATCTATGTGTCACATCTGCTCTTCTTGCCATTCCCCACAAACACTCTATGGATTCATGTCTGTGTGTTCTTTCTTTTCTATGTTGAATAATATTTTCGTAGTCAGTGAACTTCATATGCTATGATCCAGTGTGAATATTACTTTATCAATTTTTTTCTTTCTCTCTACTTTATTGCCCTCCCGTATATCTCAAGTGTTTAATAGCATACACGCACTCTCTCATGCTGTCTCTTCCATTAAGGTAAACTGATAACAGACATCCTAATCCTATTTTTATTGAAAGCCAGATGAAAAATATGTGTTATAAAAAAAATTTGAAAATGAAAGAGATTTTGAGGACCGAAAAATATTCCAAACTATTATGACAAGATATAACAATGTTTTTGCTAGACTTAGATAGAGATAGATAGATAGATAGATAGATAGATAGATAGATAGATAGATAGATAGATAGACAGATAGAGGATAGATAGATGATAGATAGATAGATAGATAGATAGATAGATAGATAGATAGATAGATAGATGATAGACAGACAGTTTGGGAAGTTGGTGTAGTTCAGATCTGTTCAGTCTTTAAAAATTGTAAGACCTGGAGTTGGCTCCATCCAGCTGAACACACAGGAGGATCATATAGGCAATCTTGGTTCTCTAGGCGACTAAAGTAGCAAAATTGTAGAAGCCAAGCATAACTTCTCTTGGACTGTGGACATGCTTAAATGGTAGTTTAAGTGATAATACCTGGATAAGACTAATCCTGGATACTGACTTTCAGGAGAGAGAAAGATATGCTGATATGTAGGGGAAACCAGTCAAGGTATAAAACAACTTGGCTCCTTGTATTAATTCTTAAACGCATGAGAAAATGATAACCTGTAACTAAATAGAACCAGAGAGTCATTGTTGGTTAATGAAAGAAAAACACAGTGGAATTTGATTGATGTTCTTATTGGCATTTCTTTTAGAACATAATTTTCCAAATGTATTTTAAGGAATCCTGACTAGGAACTTCATAATCAGAAGTATGTGAAACATACATATGCATTGTCTTCTTGGAATATCAAAGAACATTACAAGCTTCTCTTGGGATGTACATGGTGAAATGATAGTACCTGGGTGACTCTAAGTGTAGATATTGGCTTTCAGGTAATTCCCAAGAGAAAGAGAAATCAGACTTGCTAGCTTCTTAGAAGTCCTATTAAATGTTGCTCTAAAACCCATGGTTCTTGTACCATACCTGGCTTCTGGCAATATGCAACAGGATCAGTATTAGGTGCTGATAAGGAGAACAAAAAATTGCAGTATGGGAAGATAAGGTTAGGAATGTTGCAATGGGAGTAAAACTGGTGACTTTAGGCGTCCCCTGACTTTTAATTAGGAGAAAGTGAGCCCTAGAATAATTCCTCCCTGCAGTAGAGTAAACCCAGTGATGGTAGCCCCTAAATGAAGTATGTAGGACCCTCATCCTGGCAACCTGAGAATGTGACCTTGTAGAAAAAGAGCAAATATCACCTTACATTGCAAAAGAATGCAATTTAGGGATGTTAAAATTAAGTTATCCATGTAACTTAACCATAATCATTTATCGGACAGAAAAAGAAGACAGATGCTGGGGACACAGAGGCAAAGACTGGGATTCTGGAAGCTTCTGGGCAGATACTAGAAGCTTCCAGAATCATGGAACAGACTTTTTCCGACAGCCCTGCAGTGAATGTACCACAGCACTGTGATTTCAGAATTCTGCCTTTGGCATGGGGGGGGGGGGCAATGAGATTTTTTTTCTCAAAGGCCTCAACTATATGGTTATTTGTTATATGCAGCCAAAAGAAGTTCATACATCCTGGCTGAGCACCTCTTAGGAACAGGCACTCAGCAGTGTTCAGCTCATCTCCATGATGTCCCACAAAGTAAAGGATGTGCCAGCTGCTTCTACCTCCAGCCAGCCAATTTCATTTAATAGCTGCTATAGTCCTCCTTGCGCCTATTTATATATAATAGCCTATATAATATCAGAGCCAATGACTTTCATGAATGTGAACAGCATCTTGGTGTACAGATCTTTTATGGCTGAGGACATTTTCATGATGAATCTGTTTGTCCTTTTTGTCAACTTTTGCTTAATGCTTCTATCATTAGCTTAACTAAATGTGCGAGACAATTGAACTCCACTAAACGGGACAAAGGTCAGTGAGGAGAGCTAGGAGCAGTGTGGCCATATTCTTCCAACACATAAAAGGCAAGCCTTGTCTGAAGTTGAAGACTTTTGTGGGAAAAGCCCTGTACAGAGGTTCAAGCTGGACTACAGGCCAGAGAAAGACCTTAGAGGCAAGTATTCATCTTAGGAGTGACTCCAGAGGAGGTGACCTAGCAACAGGAGCATGAAGTCACATAAACTAAACCCAGCACAGGGATCATCCTCTGAGAGCTAGCAAAAAAATTCTTTTGGCCTTTAATAGAATATAAACATGCCAAACATGCCATTGAGTTAACATTATTATAAGCCCCAATAAAACTGTGGAGGGAGGGTTTTAAGGATAATTAGTATGTAACCGTTCCACCTCCCTGCTCCTGCTTGTATTCCAGTACTGAGCATTGAACATAGGTCCTCACGAATCTCAGCATGCTAGGCACGTGCTCAGTTTGAATTAAATCTCCAGTTCTCTCTCTCTCTCTCTCTCTCTCTCTCTCTCTCTTTCTCTCTCTCATATTTGTGTGTGTGTTATGCATGCATGTATATGCTCATTCACACGTGTGCACATGTGTGTTCATTCACATGTGTGTGTATATGTACATGGATAACTAAGGTTAATGGTGGTATCTTCTTTGATCTCTCTCTTGCCCGGTTGCTTATATAGTAAGGTAGGGCTCTCATTTGTTTCTAGAACTCACCAATTTATCTGACTTAGAAACCAGCTTGCTCTCAGAGTTCTCTGTTTCCATCTCTCTAGTGATGGTATTGCAGGCATGCTAGGATACACCTCCTTGCAGTTATGTGGTACTAGTGATCTGACCTTCTACCTTAATACTTAAGCAGCAAGTACTTTTACCACTGAACCATCTCACCCTTCTGTGTCCCCAAGCCTTCTTTCCTTCCTTCCTTCCTTCCATCCATCCTTCCTCCCCCATCCTTTCTTTATTTTATTTCTTCTCTCTTTCTTTTGAGATAAAGGCTCACTAAACGTCTCAGACTGTGTTTGAACTTAAGGAAAGCCTTAAGCTATTGATTCTCCTGCCCTAATTAGTCTCCCTAATTACCTGGGCCACCGGGACAATCCCATATAAGCAGGACTGTATTCCTTGTACAAGTTTATAAAAAGAAAAAGTTAATATGATCTCCAGCTAGAAATCACAAAGCAGAGCATAGTCAAGCATGGATGACTCAGCATTCCCTAAAACCTACTGAGTCAAACATGGATGACTCAGCATTCCCTAAAACCTACTGAGTCAAACATGGATGACTCAGCATTCCCTAAAACCTACTGAGTCCAACATGGATGACTCAGCATTCCCTAAAACCTACTGAGGGAGCTGGGGCATTTGCTCATGAGTTTGAATGATCATGGGACTAACCAAAGTGGTAAGTTACAAGTGACAGATTCTGACCATTCCCAGTTTTTCTGGTTGATTGGCCATGGCAGTTAATCTCTAGGTGTCAGGCAGGATGATTTGCTGTCAAATACTTTATTCGAATATGTGTGTGTGTTATACACATCTTAAATTCAAATGGAGTTATGATCTGCCCCTCCCATCTTCCTATACGTGGGGCAATTTAAATTGGGGAGGATGGAGGAGAAAGGAGAGACAGACAGAGAGAGAGAGAGAGAAAGAGAGGTATGTATATTTACTGCTTCTTTATTTAGATCTCATGATCTTAAATAAGAACCCAAGGTAATTGAAAACTTCTGAATAGAACCATAGCTATGTTATATATGTATGCATATTCCTCTTTCTGTTTCTATATTTTTCCAGGTAGCATATGAACAGAAACATGTCAACTGATTTGGTTTTTGGTTCACATTTTATTTTATAGATGGCACCTCCCATATCACCTTATATGGTAGAATAAAAAAACAAGAATCATTTGAGTTTTGTTATAAGGGTACTGATTTTATTCATGAAAGTTCTCCCCTTATGATTCAATTATGTAATAAAGTTCTACCTCTTAATATGAGTACATTAAAAATTAAGACTCATCATATGAATTTGGGAGAATACAAAAGTACACTACAGAATGATTAGATAGTAAAAGTTATATAGCAAATAATTTATAGAGAGCTATAGTGAATAAATTATACAGAGAATAAATTAAATATAAAACAGCATTATGGAGAATAAATTAAATATAAAATTTATATTATAAAGAATGCAATAAAAATATTGTATTCAAATAGAGAATAAATATACAACGGTTCAACTATCTTTTGTGTTGCATAGTTACTAAACAACACATTAATCTGTCTAGCATATTGTTTTAGCATGTAACGCACAGTCAAAGGAACTCTCCTCTATAAATCATAATACTCTTTATTTGTTGTGTGGTTTCATCGGACAATGTGTGGGAGTCAGTTCTTCCCTTCTACTATGGGACAAGGGGTGGAGATGAACGTTTTGGGTTTGGCAACTGGTAAGTTTACCCACTGAACCATCTGGCCAGTCTTTTACATTATACAGTTCTTTTTATAACATATGTACAGACACAAAAACAGAGGATTTGATGGTGGGCATGTAGTGAGACTCCCTGTGACCCAGCACATATATAAGTGGCTGATGTACTAGAACATACATAGCCTCAGATTGCCAGAATGTAAGAGCTATACATGGCCAGCATCCCCATCAAGACCCTCAGTGCACACTGCCACCCAGTTTTACAGCAATCGCCTGAACTCAAGCCCCTTCAGTAGAAACCCATCAAGAGAACTCAGTGCATCTTTTGAACATTTTCTTCTCACTGTTCATGAACTTTGCTAAATTCTAGACGTTTATAGATATAATACTTGGAGATTAGCTCTTTTCTTTTTCTTTCTTTTTTTTTTTTTCAGTTGTCTGGTTTTTCTCTAACCTACTAAGTCTGATGACAAACTCTAACTAGCCTGAGCCTCTAGAGTGGAAGACAGTTGACACGTTTTTTAGAGTGAAACCTTCCAGAGTCTAGACTACTAACATCACCTATATCCCAGGGGAGGCTGAGGGTTAGGGTACATTTTACAATGCTACAATGTCATCTTTTGAATTTCTTTACTAATCATGGAACACAGAGGGCCAACAAGTCTCTTCCAGCAATTAAAATAGCATGAGCCCCAAGCTACGTGGCTATAAATATCTTTGAGACCACCCATCCTTTTCATTAGCAAGAAGGGATAATATCTCTATGACAGATGTAGAAACACACCCACACTGTTTCTCTTGCAGAATTTCTAATCCTGACTCCTGATTTGCTCCTTCCTTTGTAGTTTTATTCCCCCTTCCTTTCTCTTTTTTTTCCCTAGTATTTTGAGGCCCAGATCTTCTTCCTTAAGCCCTTCTCTTCACCCTGACCTTGTGCATAGAAAACTGTTTTATTGTATTAGCAATAACAATGTTGTCCCTCCCCAACATATAGCTGCTAGGTGTGTTATGGTGGTGGGATGATGTCTCTCCCTTACTCCTGTTCATTTCCTTATTAGGTGTTACTGTTTCGTTTTCAACCATCCTCTGTCTTAAAGGCAAGATGGAACGCTCTGTTCTTTTGCTTCTAGTTAATAGCCACAGTAAAGGTACGATAAACACCAGATGCCTTGAACAATAGGTGGTCGACTGTTTTCAGAGTGAGAACAAGGCATGCTGGCAATTTTCATTATAAATTTGTTTGTTTCTTGATAGTTCCGTAGGAAGAGCAACAGCAGCAACAAAAATTCAAGGCCTCTAATTGGTAGCTCTTTTGTGTAGAGGAGAATCTAACACTGACTTTAAAATTAATTTAATATTGCCACTCTGATTAAAAGAGATATGGTAATGGGACCTGGAATTACTAGTTATCAATACTGTCATTAATATTAAAGGATCTCTCCAAGACAAAAGGGTGGAATTTCCCACTGTTCCACGTAATAAATACACGGTCAAACTCCAGCTGGCATTCTTGAGAAAATAGGTTTTAAAAACTAAAGTTTGTGATGAAAATGAAATTCTTAGCTGGGAGGAGAGGGAAAAAAAAAAGTACCTGAGGCAGAAGTAACTGTATCCAGAATCCATAAATAGCACTGAAGTCTACTGAAGGGTGGGAGAAACTCTTGATGCTAGGAGCCATCCATCATGGGGGCAGGGCGAGTGGACCACTGTGGGAAATAGCATCACTTGGGAACCCTGTGAAATCTTTACAGTCATAGAATGCACTGGGATTAACACTCAAAGGGTTTATAGGTAGGGTCTTTTGGAGTAGGTATAGATAAAGGCAGAGGGGACAAGAAGAACTTTCTTTCTGTGGTTAACTGGGAGAATGTTCCCTACAGTTGCTAATATGCAGGTGTTAAATAGTTCTGCTCTGGTGATTCTTTAGAGAGGGTGTTACTGACACTTGATGAAAGGGCCTCTGCCAAAATCAAAGCAACCAGGAAAACTGCTTTTCTTGAAAATGGCCCAGAAATGAGTTAAAGGCCAGTCCCCATGGAGAGGAGAGTAAGGGCTTTCCGGCTCTTTCTGGCTCCCAGACTTTGCATATCTGTGCTCCCCACACAACAAGGGGTTGGGAGTGAGGGCTACCTGCTGGCTTTTCTTATACCTTGTGTCTCGAATCCCAGAAACGCAGAACTTCAGTATGAGGAGAATTTTGAAAAGTCAGAAATTGTGTTCCGATCAATCAGCAGCTCTTTGTATTGGAAAGTGATGCAGTTCCGAGAGTGTTTTTAATTGCCCAAAGAGACTCCCCCACCTGGCGCCCAAAGAGACCACCCACCAGACTCTAAAGCAGAACTCAGACCTCAAACCTGAAGTGATTTAAAACTATCCTGAAGGATTAGGATGCAAAGGTCAACGGTGCCTCGGCCTTAGGTCAGGTTACAAAGGTCAGGGTGCCCAGAACAGACTCAGAAGGGTCAGAGTCTCCTGCCAATAAGCCCGGTGACCAGGAGCATGATACTAGAGGAAACACGTGATGCTGGCAGTAGAGCGGAATGATAAACTTATCCAACAGCGTGAAGGTAACAGCGACTAGAAACTGAGGAAACATGAAACATTTGGAAAGAGAATTTTAGAGATTTGTCTTAACAAAAATCTACTGAATTTCAGGGAAAGAAAGAAAATATTCTTTTCCCCACGTGTGAAGGTGTTAAGTTTTTTTTTTTTTTCTGTTTGTTACAAAGGACCTAGCCCCCCCTCCGCCCCCAGGTGCCCTTTAGTCCTGTGCTGTGGTTAGATGTTAAATTCTTTTGAAGTTGGATCTGAAAACGGAAGACCTGAAAACCCAAATGCCAATGATTTCATAGCTTTGTTCTCCAACTAACACAGAAACTAAAAGGAAGCATCAGTTGGCTTAAGGTATTGTCCTTAACTATGGCTAAAATAATTGGAAGATGGATTATCTCAAGTTCTGACTCCTTTCAAAATTGGATGAAAAGATGATTTTAAGGTTGAGCCTGTTTGCTTCACTTCACGTTTTTTTGTTCCAGCAGTAATCACAACAGTACAGAGACAATAATTTGAAATCATCCAAGGCAAGTGGAGGTTTTTCAATATGAAATTTTAAACATAGGTAGCATTGCTTTCATTTAAAATGCATCCACTTACTGTAACTATTACTGCGCCAGCCAGATACCATAGCTTTTTTCTTTTTAAAACAAGGAATTATGTTGGGAGAAGAGAACTAACTTCTGAAAGGTATCCCATTTCCCTACATGTACCTTAACACATGTGCAAACACACACACACACACACACACACACACACACACACACACAAAATGTTGATGCTGATGATAATGATAATAATAATAAATTTTATGTGTAAATGTATTGTGATAACTTTACACTTAATTTTTTAAATTTACAGAACATTTTATTTTGTACTAAAACCCAATAAATACAATATTTAGTATATTAGTAATGGAGTTAGTTGTGAAGGACTTTTGGTGATTAATGGGGCTTGTTCAGATAAAAACAATGAGTCCTATTTCCATTTTTGGCACGTGACTTCAATTATCTCTAATACAATCATATATTTCATACCATATGCACTATGTCAAAAAAATTTATACAACCTAATGTTATTAAAGTGTTATCGTCTTTGGCTTCTTCCTCCATTAACAGAACTAGGCATTGTGCAGAATACTGCAAGTTTGCAAAACGGAGAGCAGCAGTTTCATTACTAAGATGTAGTTCTGTTTTCTTTTCAAGGTAGATCTCAGCTGGACTAAGGCCAATGTGGATCTCGCTCAGCAGCATCCAGCTCTCTCTTCTAGAATAAAAGCAATTGCGGGGACATAAACTTTTCTTTTAGAGTATTCTTCCCTTCAGATCCACAACATATGCCAAGACTATAAGAATCCATAAATGTGTTGATGTGTGTGTGTGTGTGTGTGTGTGTGTGTGTGTGTGTGTGGCTGTTGCCTTGTAAGAACACAATTCTCCTTTACTCACTCTCTTAAACCCAAAGATGGTGTTTGAGTTGGGCGAGTCCTGTGTTGATTCTTCTTCATGCGTACATGGACTAAATGATGCTCCTTCTCTAAGCACCGTGATTGCTCATCTCTGTAACTGGGACTATGGATTTGGGACATGTAGAACTGGGGCTTTGCCCCCAAAGTGCGCATTGTGTCTTTTAAGATAGTGTGTAGGTCAGTGGAAGTTGTATGGAAGAGTTAATTTAGTCTTGTCCCAACAAGGGAAATCCTTCCAATTATGAAGACATGTTACTATAGCCCCTTCATTTTCAGGTAATCCTAAACACGGATTGTGGAGTCTTATCTCCAAATGACTTGGCAAAGCTAAACCTTCGGTTGTCAGCCTAAAACTATGTTTTAAATATTTCTGTTTATCCAGACTCTGAAGTTTTTCTGAAGCAAAATGTGTATTTGCTGTATCATTTTGTTGGTTCTTGAAAGCTTGTAGAATGTGAAGTGTTGACTAAGAAGTTTAATTTGCTTGGAATGATGCCACCAAATAAGCCTTCTGGAATGTATTGTGTAATATCTTTATATTATAATTATATTCTAGAATTTTATGGATTTTCTAGTATTGAAGGCAAATTTAAATCAGCTATATTAATTTATTTAATGTTCCCTTAAACTCATACTTAATCTGATATAATTAAAATTATTTTATCTTCCTAAAATATATTTTATACTATTCCAAACTTTTAATAACACAAGTTTGGACCAGTTACCTTTGAAATGCCTTACCTAACTACATACTTCTAATGAAAACGAACCAGAATATGGGAACACAGGCTTAAAATCCCAGCACGTGGGACACAAAATTTCAAGAATTAATGCAAGTGCCATGCTAGCCTGGGCTACAAAGTGAGACCTCGTCTCAAAAATAATCAAAGAAGAAAAAAAAAGAAAAGAAAAGAAAAGAAAAGAAAAGAAAAGAAACGAAAAGAGAAAAGGAAGGAAATAAGGAAGAAGCAAGAAAGAGAGAAAGAGAGAAAGAAAGAAAGAAAGAAAGAAAGAAAGAAAGAAAGAAAGAAAGAAAGAAAGAAGAAAGAAAGAAAGAAAGAAAGAAAGAAAGAAAGAAAGAAAGAAAGAAAGAAAGGAAGGAAGGAGAGGGAGAGAAAGAAAGAGGGAGGAAGGAAGGAAGGAAGGAAGGAAGGGAGGGAGGGAGGGAGGGAGGGAGGGAGGGAGGGAGGAAGGAGAGTGAAGTCTAGATGGGTCATCTCTTTGACAATATTTTCATGTGTGTTTAGTGTTCCTCACACCTCCCCAATTAGCTCTAATGTACACCATGAAAAGGGAAGGAAGCTACCTGACCTAGTATGATACGTTAGGCACCTTATGTTGGTTGTCCCAGCCAACGACTTAATATTCATGGTTTATGCATCTTGTCTGACTTACCAAATGCAGGGCACAGATGCCATTCACAAATGCTGCAATTTAACAGGAGTAAAGTCTCTTCCTCCCGTCAATGTCCATGTTGCTGGTTAACGCTTTCAGCTGTCTGGAGGGCTCTTTCCCTCTAAGACTGGCCATTTTTAACATTTGTGAGAATTTTACTGTCATTTTTCTACATGTTAAAAATTCAGAGGATGTATCGTATGGTAACACAGTAATTTCAATGTCCTGTATTATGCAATGTCTTCCACTCTCCTCTTCATTAGTTCTGGGGATTCAAGGCAGAAGGAAAAGGTTATTGTACCTTCTCCGCTGAATTTGTAGACTCTGGACTAAAAATACCAATTCAACTCACTTCTCCAAGTTGAAATTCAGTTAACCTTTGTAAGCTTCATTTTCCTCATCCAGATGTAGAGGTTGTGTCAATCTCTAGTGTTCAATATGGTAATGCATACAAAATGGCCAGCCCAGGTGAACAGATGTTCCTTGAGCTACACCTTCCATTGATCTCTGTACAAGGCTGATCTGCTGATTAGAATGTCCATGAGGTAGAAAGGATAAAATATTGAGAGTTCAGAAACAAATTGTTTGGGCCATCTTTATCCACCCAAATGGTCAGTTATTGCTGATGTGCTGAGAGTAAGTTCACAACTTTGTGACCATTGGTACATCATTTGGAATGTACAAACAGAATCCTGGTTTCCACCAACCAGAGGAATAAGAATACCACTGAAGGAATAACCATCCAGAGACTTCCCCACCTAGGGATCTATCCCATATGTAGTCACCAAACCCAGACACTTTTGTGGATGACAGCAAGTGCTTACTGACAAAAGCCTGTTATAGCTGTCTCTAGAGAGGCTCCACTAGTGCCTGAAAAATACAGAGGTGGATCCTTATAGCCAACCATTGGACTGAGCACAGGGTCCCCAAGGTAGGAGCTAGAAAAGGACCCAAGGAGCTGAAGGGGTTTGCAGCCCCATAGGAGGAAAAATAATTTGAACTAACCAGTACCCCCAGAGCTCCCATACACATGGAGGGACTAATGACTCCAGCTGCATATGTAGCAGAGGATAGCCTTGTTGGTCATCAATGGGAGGAGAGGCTCTTGGTCCTGTGAAGGTTCTATGCCCCAGTGTAGGGGAATGCCAGGGCCAGAAAGCTGGTGTGTGTGGGTTCGTTAGCAATGGAATAGGAGAGGAGATATGGGTTTTTTTGGCGGGGAAACCAGGAAAGGGGACAACATTTGAAATGTAAATAAAATAAAATAAATATCTAATAAAAAAAAGAATAATAATACCATCAGCTGATACCTGAGCAAGATCTATAGTTGCTATGCACTGCTCTGTATTCTGCCTACCTAATGTTGTCACCAATGTATCTGAAAAGTGTTTTATCTTATGGCTTTCTTATTTTAGTGTTATTGTTGTCATTTTTATAGAAGTTTAAGGAACTATAACAACATTGGAACATGGAACTTGGGGTAACCTAGGAAAACAGATTTACATCCCCTTGAGGTAAGAGTTGTGTCTGAGTTTTTCTTTCTTTTGAAAGATATGGTACCCACCACAGGGTGACAAGAATGATCTACATTTCACCAAAAAAAAAAAAAAAATCACATGAGCTGGAGCCAGGTACCAACAGCGTGGCTCCCCTTGTGTCTGTATGACACTATCTCCTGGGGTGGATTTTGGTAGTGTTTGAGACGGCAGATCTCTTGTATTTTGTTCAGAAGACCATTTGCTGTTTACTTTGAGCTAACTGTTTAAAATTCCATTTATTGATATATTTACTTGTATATTATCTTCTGGGGTTTTGTTTTGCTTTACATTTGTTTTGGCTTGCATTCATTTTGTTGGTTTGCTTTGAAAGCATCTTGGCTTCAGACCATTTTGGTCTTGTGTTTTCTGTTGTCCTGGTCTTCTATTGCTTTCAGGCCTCGGAAAACACAGTAGGTAGTTTCTGGCCATTTGGTTTGTTAAGTTGCTAGCAGTCTGTTTCTCTAAACATACCCCACCCCCCAAGTTTTATCTAAGGAAAGGAAACATGTTTGGAGAAAAGCAAATGCATATTTGTTATTCCAGCTGACTTCAGGTTTGATAAATGCCTTCACTCAGCATACAAGTGTTAATGCACATATGAGTAACTGGAGAGATGGCTCAGTAGATAAGAGCACATGTAATTGTTGCGGAGGACCCAAGTTCAAGTTTCAACATCCACACAGAGGCTCACAGTCATCAACAAACTCCAGTTCCAGGGAATTAAATATCATCTCTGACCTCCCTGGGTATCAGAAGTATGTGGAATGTCCAGATATATATGCAGACAAAAGACTAGTACACATAAAATAAAATAAATAAATCAAAGAAAAAGTTTCAAGAATCTAAATAAAGATAACTTCTTTGCATTTCCCTCAGTGGGGGACACTTGCTATCTCTGAACTGGTTTGATTTATATGGTTAACTAAATATCCTGGATCAAGAAAAAAAAAAGCAATATTTTTACTAATCCTCTGAGACTATCCTCAATTAATTTTGAACACATTTACATTTTCTCCACAACTCCTTTCACAACCATCTTCTCATCCTCACATTCAACTTTGAGCTTTCCTATTTTTATTTTATCTTTTATTTTTAACCTCCATCAAGTTCAGTTTGTACTGAACAACTAATCTTGGGGGTAAAGACTTCCCTCTTGTGTGTGCTCAACCTTCCATAGGTCACATCATTGAAGAAAGATGACTCTCCTCTTCCCAGCAGTGATGAAATGCCAATAGCTCTGTGGTGATGGGACTGTGTACCTCCCTTCCCCATGCTATGGTGGGATTTTGTCTGGTTTGAGCTTATGCAGGTCTTTTGCATGCTGCCATGATTGCTGAGTTTATATGTGCAACTACCATGTTGTATGCAGAAAATAGTGTTTTCTCAATGTTATCCAACACCTTGGATCTTACAATCTTTCTTCTGCTTCTAAGACTATCCTTGAGCCTGAACAAATGGATGTGATGCATATACTATTTTCTTTTTTAAAAAAAATATAAAAGTATATTTCAATTAAAATTTAGTATCACCTAAAATGATAAAGTTGGTCATTTATAAACATTACTAATAGTTCTAACAACTAAATCTCAGTTTGCAAAGTTTAAAAATAAATAGAAATTTATTTATTTTAAGTTAGAGGTTATATAGAGCTAAAGATAAATTGGGAGAATACCTCTATGATCTATCTTCCTCTGAACTTTTCATTTTCCTTTTTTTCCTCCTTACAGGACAAAATTCTACATCAAAGAAAAATAGTTTTATGTCCTGTTTTAAGATAAAAAACAAGTTTAAAAAAATAAATAACATACTGTATTTTAAATTTCTTCTTACAAAGATTAGTGTCTCTTGTGAAACCCACATATCCACACTAGCATATCATAATTTCCCGTTAAGTTGTTCACTTGCTCTTAGCCTTCATGTTTAAACCTGTATTCAAATATCATTATTATTCTAATGACTTCTACAATTCCTTTCACTGCCAAAGCCATTCTTTTCACTGCCCAAATCGAGGTCCCTAAATATTTGGGGAGTCGTTTGGGCTACTGTGGATGACAATGTGCAGCTATGACTTTATGTCTTCAGCACTAACAATTTGGGGACTGATGCTGTAATCCACCTTAAAACACTGCTGGGATATTTGTCTGACTACCACTTGGCTTCTTGGTTTATCCACCCTGTTAAGCATGGCAGATGCTGCTGTGGGTCTTTTGCTCCTATTTTATGGCTCCAAACATCACTTATTGTTTGATTAATGTCATTGTGCTTGAAGATAAAAATTTCTTAGACTCATTCATGCCCTGTTCCTTAGTCAGATAAATACAATTCAAGGCTTTTCAAGAGACATCTTCAGAAGTGTGGATCCCTGAGAGGTTCTAATTTGCTTTCTTGCATGTCAGAGAAGACCCTGAAACACATGGGAAAACCATTTCCTAAAAGCAATACATTCTGAGCCAAACACACATGAAAGGTGACTGCTTATTTGAGTTCTCTCAGCCTAAAATCTTTTTGCTACTGCTGTTATTTTTTATTTTATTTTTGTTTCTTTTGTTTTGTTTGTTTTTGTTTGTTTGTTTGTTTGTGGTGGTGGTGTTTTGTTTTGTTTTGTTTTGTTTTGATGCAGGAATTCTCGATGTAGCTCTGGCTGTCCCAGAACTGACTCTGTAAATCAGGTTAACCCCAAACTTAGAGATCCACTTGCCTCTGCTCCCTAATTGCTGGGATTAAAGGCTGGTACCATCATTCCTGTTTTAACCCAAAATCTTAAAAAGCACTCTCCTCTTCAATGCATTATAGCCACAGGAGAGGGCATTCAAACAACTTTTTCCTCTTCATGAGAAGCTAACTAGCTTGTAGTCCTTGTGGGACTTCAGAGCATCTTAATCCTAGATCCTCACTGATGTTTAAGAGACTTCCTATACCTTTTTAAAGGACCTCCACATAAAACCAGAGACACTGAAACTTATAGAGGAGAAAGTGGGGAAAAGCCTCAATGATATGGGCACTGGGGAAAAAATCCTGAACAAAACAGCAAAGGCTGTGCTGTAAGATCAAGAATTGACAAATGGGACCTCATAAAGTTGCAAAGCTTCTGTAAGACAAAAGATCCTGTCAACAGGACAAAAGGGCCACCAACGGATTGGGAAAGGATTCTTACCAATCCTAAATCAGATAGGGGACTGATATCTAATATATATAAAGAACTCAAGAAGGTGGACACCAGAAAATCAAATATCCCCATTAAAAGTGGGGCACAGAGTTAAACAAAAAATTCTCAACTGAGGAATACCGAATGGCTGAGAAGCACTTGAAAAAATGTTCAACATCCTTAATCATCAGGGAAATGCAGATCAAAACAACCCTGAGATTCCACCTCACACCAGTAAGAATGGCTAAGATCAAAAATTCAGGTGACAACAGATGCTGGCGTGGATGTGGAGAAAGGGGAACATTCCTCCATTGTTGGTGGGAATGCAAGCTGGTTCAACCACTCTAGAAATCAGTCTGGCGGTTCCTCAGAAAATTGGACATAGTACTACCAGAAGATCCTGCAAAACCTCTACTGGGCATATATCCAGAAGATATTCCATCTGGCAACAAGGACACATGTTCCACTATGTTCATAGCAGCCTTATTCATAATAGCCAGAAACTGGAAAGAACCCAGATGTCCCTCAACAGAGGAATGGATAAAAAATTTTGGTATATTTACACAATGGAGTACTACTCAGCTATTAAAAACAATAAATATATGAAATTCCTAGGCAAATGGATGGATCTGGAGGCCATCATCCTGAGTGAAGTAACCCATTCACAAAAGAATTCACATAACATGTACTCACTGATATGTGGATCTTAGCCCAGAAACCTATACTACCCAAGATACAATTTACTAAACAGATGATACTCAAGAAGAAGGAAGATCAAAATGTGGACACGTCACCCCTTCCTAGAATTAAGAACAAAGCACACACTGAAAGAGTTAAAGAGATCATGTGTGAAGCTGATTCCAAAGGATGGACCCAATGACTGCGGCTGCCAGGGATCCATCCCACAATCAGCCACCAAACATAGACACTATAGCATATGCCAGCAATGGTGCTGAAAGGGCCTGGATATAGCTGTCTTGGGGGAAAATATACCAATGCCTGGCAAACATGGAGGTAGAAGCTCACAGTCAGCTATTAGATGGAACACAGGATTCCCAAGGAAGAAGGAGCTAGAGAAAGTACCCAAGGAGCTGAAGGGGTCTTCAACCCTCTAGGTGGAAGAATAACCGTGAACTAAGTAGTACCCCCTGAGCTCATGTCTCTAGCTGCATATATAGAAGAGGATGGCCTAGTTGGCCATCATTGGGAAGAGAGGCCCCTTGGTCATGCAGACTTTATATGCCCCAATATAGGGGAACACCAGGGCCAAGAAGTGGGAGCGGATGGGTAGGGGAGCAGGGCCGGGAGGGGGGAGGGTATAGGGAACTTTCTGGATAACACTTGAAATGTAAATGAAGAAAATATCTAATAAAAGTTGAAAAAAAAAGAGACTTCCTATACCTTTAAGTCAAAGTAAATGATTTAATTTCCATATATTCTCATTTTATGAAAGGTTGAAAACAAACTAGCTGATATATATATCATACACACACACATACACACACACACACACACACATATATATATATATATATATATATATATATATATATATATATATATGCTTTATACTAGTCAATACTACTCAGATCCAGAAAGAAGAGACAAGAGAGAAATATGACTGTCTTATTCATAAATTAGTAAATTATCTTTATTATCAAATTGTTTTAATGTCACTATTTATTGTTTGTTTGTTTGTTTGTTCGTTCGTTCATTCATTGTTATTTAACAATACAGAGGGTCAAAACCAGGACCTGGCACCAACTAGGCATTCTCTCGGGGAAGGCCTAGAGGGAGCAATAGCCACCTAAACAGTGTGATGACCAAATTCTAGATAAATAACTAAGTGGGAGAGCTGGCAACACACTCCAATTTTCTCACAGAAGCTAGACAAAGTAGTGTATGCCTACAATCCCGGCACTTAGAATATTAGGTTTGAGGCCAGCTGGGACTATACAGATTGACATTCATTTAAAGCAAATTAAAAATGAGGTCTAGGCATTTAGTTCACTGTTAGACTCTTTGCCTAGTTAGTCGCAGGTCCTGGTTTTGACGCTCAAATAACAACAATGAGTGAACAAACAAATAAATAATAAACAACAATAGTGAAATTAAAACAATTTAATAATAAAGACAATTCACTCATTTATGAATAACACTATCATTTCTCTCTTCTTTCTCTCTCTTCTTTCTCTCTCTTCTTTCTCATTCAAGAGAATTCTGACAGGGATCTCTCAGGTTGTTGTTGTTGTTGTTGTTTGTTTGTTTTTTGTTTGTTTGTTTGTTTGTTTTTTCATCTTGACTAGCTGGTAAGAAACCAAAGTAAACAGATTGATTCTTCTGACCCTCAATGGTGTGAATTTAATTGATAGAAAGAAGGAAGCAGAAAAGAGTGGTGTATAGATTCAGGGTTTAAAAAAATAAGGATAAGATAACTGCATTATACAAAACAAGAAAAGTAAGGGTTTTAACAAGTAATACTCTGGATATGGCCATAGTTGTGGTATTCCGAAAATGGAGAAAAGATATTTTAACTATTTGGAAAAGGCCTTTTGTTTTGGAGTTTTCCTTGCTATACATTCTGAGACTGGACCATAGCCTTATAAACACTATCCAAGTGAAACACATGACTAAATGCATTGTAAAATAATAGTAAGAAAATTCATGGACACACACACAGTTGTAGTGTTTGACTTGACCAATTCCTATTGATTGACTGACTAGCTTTAGGTTTGTTCTCCCTTAAATAGCAATCAATGATAAGTCCATTCAACCAACCCTATATATCTGCATTCAGGAAGTTACTTTATCTACTTGCATTCTTGCTAGAATTTTTTTTTTAATTTCAAAAATTTTTGGCACAGAATTTATGTTGTTGCATTTGTACACTTGCAGCTCTTTCTTCAGGACAAGCCATACTAAAATACCAAAATGCAAGCATTGTGCATAAGATAGTATTTTTCCACAGCAATCATTAAGTTGGAACATAAAGTAATATTTCGTAAAAGCCTATCTGAGTAACCAGATATTGTACTAGATTCTTCTAGGATCATTCATAAATATTTCATGAGGTTTATAATATCATCTGAGTTTTTAAATTTTATATATATATATATATATATATATATATATATATGATGTGTGTTTAACAATAATGGATGAGTAGTTAAGAGAAATGAAATGTGGAGGTCTGAGATCAACCTCATAAAGCTGCCTCTATCTACGTTTATACACGGGCTTTCACCTGTAGCCATGATAGTTTTGTGCGGTGTATAAAGATTATCCTTGTGCTTATCAAATGCTTATATCTCTGCCCTAGCATCTTCTTGCAATCCGGACAAGGCATTATAGGGTTTATTCCAAATATCTCCTATTTCAAGTTTGGGTAAACAATGATTACCATTTAATCTCTACCCTGTCAATATAAGCTGACCAACCAATGGCTGGGCAGACGAGAAAATAGGGTGGAACTTCAGCTAGCCCAGTTGTGGGTGGGTAGTGGAAAAGAGTAAGGAATTCAGCCGCGAGGAGGAGGGCTAAAGGAGACAACATGGGAAAAGCCAACTGAAGCCCAGAGAACCAAACCAACACTAAAATGCAAGCATCTTGGGGACTTTGGCTGGGAGGTAGCCAGCTTACCTTAGAGGATTAAAGTAGATCAATGACTGCTGGGGTATTGGTGAGAAAGCTTAACTGAATAAATCTACTAATCTCAGTCTCATTCATTTGGTAGCTAGCCTCCTCCGGTAGAGAAAAACTAGACTCTTTATTATTATTATTATTATTATTATTATTATTATTATTATTATTATTAGATATTTTCTTTATTTACATTTCAAATGTTACCCCTTTCCTAGTTTTCCCTCCAAAATTTCCCTATCCCCTCCCCCCCCCCCTGCTCCCAACCCACCCACTCCCATTAGTGGTCCTGGCAGTCCCCTATACTGGGGCATAGAGCCTTCACAGGACCAAGGGCCTCTCCTCCCATTGGTGACTGACTAGGCCATCCTCTACTACATATATAGCTAGAGCTATAAGTTCCACCATGTGTTTTCTTTCATTGGTGGAATAGTTCCAAGGAGCTCTGGTGGTACTAGTTAGTTCATATTGATGTTCCTCCTATGGGGCTTCAGTCCCCTTCAGTTCCCTGGGTATTTCTCTGGTTCCTTCATTGGGGACCTTGTGTTCCATCCAATAGACTCTTTTTAAAAATTCCCATCACACTCTCCATTGAGCTCAGGTGGTCAGGCCATTACCCACTGTGCCAATTTACCATCTGAAAGATCCCTAAATCTACATGAACTCTAATACCAAGTTTTTAAACTTGAACAAAAATAGAGTAAATCTAAACATTTAGAAATTAAATTTTTCCTGAAGTCTTACTGCAGAAACAGCTAAAGATTCATTTCTCATTTATTAATGAAGAAAATTAAAAAAAAAAAAAAAACAGAACAGAAAACAAGCCATGATAATCCCCCTGAAGTCAAACAATTCATTATGTTTAGTTAGACATAAACCTGGAAATATCTGAATTTATTTTTGTACTTAGAGAGAAAGTGTTTGTTTTGCTTTGTGCTTTGGTTTTGGTCTTAGTTACTATTCTATTGCTATGAAGAGACTCCATAGCCATGGCTACTTATAGAAGAAACCATTTAATTAGGGACTTGCTTACTTACTGTTTCAGAGTTAGTCTATAATCATCATGGCAGGGAGCATGACAGCAGGTAGGCATGGCACAGAAACAGAAGATGGGAGCTTATATCCACAAGATGGAGGGAGAGAGAGAACCTGGGGCTTTTAAAACCTCAAAGCACATCCTCTATAACATACTTCCTCCAACAATACCACACCTCCTCATCCTTCCTAAACAGTCCGCCAATTGGGAACCAAATATTCGAATATATGAGCCTAAAAGGACTGTTCTCATTCAAGCCAGCACAGTTTTGTTTAGTTTTGGTAGCCGTGGCAAAGCATCTCTAACCAACCAGAGTGAGGGGTGGGGGGAGTCTAATTAAAGGAATGGAAATTAGCAACAAAAGTCCAAGTGATGCCTCTCCAGGTGGCTTCTGGCCTCTTTGGTTCTCTAAGCATGTTGTGGCTATCTCTGTTTCTCTTTCCATTTAATGTGGTATGGACAGGTGACTGTCCATCATGTCCAACGCCATGAGCATTTTAATTGTCATTCACTTGTAGCTTTTTTTTTTAACTAGCCCAGACACTTGTAATGTCAATTCCCAGTTCCCTAGAGACAGACTCTCATAGTTTCAGATAAGTCCAGTTCCATGCTGAAACCCAGAGCAGCAAGGAGAAAGAGTAGATAGAGATCCTTGGAGTGAATTTCCCAGGAAATGAATTCATTTTAATGGAACAGCTATCAGATTTTTTTTTATACCCTATACATGCGCATATCCTAATTTTTTTCTCACATAGAAGCAGAGTATCTTAATGTTTCCCTTTTGTCAACTTTGAAAATACTCAATATTGAGGATTCTATTTCCCAGTGAGATTTTAGCAGCCTCGGTTGTAAAGATTAAGACTATCATATTTAGCAATCATAAAATTATTGAGGTTGACTAAATTTGTACGTTACTTGATCCTTATGAAATTTTCTCCCCTTCCCAAATAGACTGTTTTTAGATCAAAGTAATTAGAACTGAAGAAAATCCACAGAGGAAATGTGTTTTCTTATTTCATTATAATCATGTTTATGTCATACCAGACTGGATAAATGAAAGGGACGACTCAAATTACTGCAGGACCAGATGAGCAAATTGAATAGTTGAGGTGTGTTCACAGAATAACTGATCACACCATGGAAACAAGAGAGGCGAGCTGCACTACCCAGGATTGTCACATGGCAACATCTTCTGACCTATAGCCAGAACTGCACAGGGATGAGAGCAGAGAGCAGAAAGCTTTTATATCCTAAATCTGTCTTTGTTCAAAAGAATCCGTCGGACTGCAGAGATGGCTCAGCGGGTATGAGCACTGACTGCTCTTCTGAAGGTCCTGAGTTAAAATCCCAGCAACCACATGGTGGCTCCCAACCACCCATAATGAGATCTGATGCCCTCTTCTGGTGCATCTGAAGACAGACAGCAACAGTGTACTCATTTATGTTAATACATATATCTTAAAAAAAAAAAAAAGATCCTGCCAAACCTTCATAATAGAAGCAATGATTACAATGACCTTTGTTATGGTTTTATGTAATTAATATTTTCTGTGTTTTAGTGGTGGATATGAAAGACCCCCAAAGTGTTTCCCCCTGAAATGTACAGCCTTTGAATGCTCCCCCAAGGCCTGTTTCCCAATCTCTGAGAATGCAGCCAGTAAGAAGCTCTTTGTTAGCAAGAAGACCTAGCCTGACTGTCTGTGTCAAAGACCCAGAGATAACTCCAAGGACAGCTCACTCCCTCTCTTTGTTTTTTTTTTTTTTTTCAACTTTTATTAAATATTTTCTTCATTTACATTTCAAGTGTTATCCAGAAAGTTCCCTATATCCTCCCCCCTCCCGGCCCTGCTCCCCTACTCACCCGCTCCCATCCCTTGGCCCCGGCGTTCCCCTGTATTGGGGCATATAAAGTCTGCATAACCAAGGGGCCTCTCTTCCCAATGATGGCCAACTAGGCCATCCTCTTCTATATATGCAGCTAGAGACATGAGCTCAGGGGGTACTAGTTAGTTCATGGTTATTCTTCCACCTACAGGGTTGAAGACCCCTTCAGCTCTTTGGGTACTTTCTCTAGCTCCTTCTTCCTTGGGAATCCTGTGTTCCATCTAATAGCTGACCGTGAGCTTCCACCTCCATGTTTGCCAGGCATTGGTATATTTTCCCCCGAGACAGCTATATCCGGGCCCTTTCAGCACCATCTTGCTGGCATATGATATAGTGTCTATGTTTGGTGACTGATTGTGGGATGGATCCCTGGCAGCCGCAGTCATTGGGTCCATCCTTTGGATTGAGCTGCACAAATGCTCCCTTTAACTCTTTCAATGTGTGCTTTGTTCTTAATTCTAGGAAGGGGTGATGTGTCCACATTTTGATCTTCCTTCTTCTTGAGTATCATGTGTTTAGTAAATTGTATCTTGGGTAGTATAGGTTTCTGGGCTAAGATCCACATATCAGTGAGTACATGTTATGTGAGTTCTTTTGTGAATGGGTTACTTCACTCAGGATGATGGCCTCCAGATCCATCCATTTGCCTAGGAATTTCATATATTTATTGCTTTTAATAGCTGAGTAGCACTTCATTGTGTAAATATACCAAATTTTTTGTATCCATTCCTCTGTTGAGGGACATCTGGGTTCTTTCCAGTTTCTGGCAATTATGAATAAGGCTGCTATGAACATAATGGAACATGTGTCCTTGTTACCAGATGGAATATCTTCTGGATATATGCCCAGTAGAGGTATTGCAGGATCTTCAGATTAATGACCTAAACAGCCCTATATCTCCTAAAGAAATAGAAGCAGTCATTAATAGTCTCCCAACCAAAAAAAGCTCAGGACCAGATGGGTTTAGTGCAGAGTTCTATCAGACCTTCAAAGAAGACTTAGTTCCAGTTCTTCTCAAACTATTCAACAAAATAGAATCTGAAGGCACACTACCCAATTCATTCTATGAAGCCACAATTACTCTGATACCTAAACCACATAAAGACACAACAAAGATAGAGAACTTCAGACCAATTTTCCTTATGAATATCGACGCAAAAATACTCAACAAAATTCTCGCCAACCGAATCCAAGAACACATCAAAACGATCATCCATCATGACCAAGTGGGCTTCATCCCAGGAATGCAGGGATGGTTTAATATATGGAAATCCATCAATGTAATACACTATATAAACAAACTCAAAGATAAAAACCACATGATCATCTCCTTAGAT
>LR750952.1:50773-107038 GCA_902729485.2 Mus minutoides | reverse complement strand
TAAAGTCCTCTTGCAGTTTTGCATCAAGACAGGTCTTTCGTGGTTCTTGGGATGCGCGAACAGCCTGTGTTTGAAATAGGAGTATTTCTAGTTTAATCTTACACATAGTTGCATAAAAATTATTTGATGCCTAAAGTATAGAGTTCATCATGATGTTTCACAGCTTCTGTTTCAAGTATTAATTTTAACTATAAGTAAGTTCAGTTAGATTTGTACAAATTTGGTATGTGGTGTTTTATTTCTTTACAAGTTTTTTTTTTTTTAAGTAATGAAGTTCATTTAAAATAATATGTATAAATAAATAAAGTAGTTTATAAGAATAATTACATTAAAATTTTATTGTTTCTAGCTCTGGAGAGATAGTTCAGTGGTTAAGAGCACTGGCTGCTTTTTCCCCAAGACCTGGGTCCAATTTTTATGCACCCACATGGCATATCATAACTATCTATAACTCCAGCTCTTGAGACTCTGATAACCTCACATAGAAACACAGGCAAAATAAGTAAATAAATAAATAAATAAATAAATAAATAAGGTGTGCAAAGCACCAATGTACATAAAATAATGTACAAAAAGTACATTAAAAAAAAGTAAAAAAAGCAAAAAGTACTCAAGAAACTACTATGAATGAAAAACAAAACAAAACAAAGCAAAGCAAAGCAAAAGATGAACTACATGAGAGTTTTTAGATGTTTAACTGGGATATTTCTAAAAATGTGTTAAACTCCTTGGGTCTTATCAAGCAACTCTTTGTTTAATTGGAGTCCAAGACCCAGAAATTGAAAAAAAAGTTATATATCTATTAAATTTTTAAGAAAAATTAAGATTTGTATCAGAAGACCGAAAGCTTCAACAAACATATCACTTGTGAAGAAATAGTTTCATAATTGGGTACAAGTTGAAAAAGCCATGTGTTGTCACCAAGAAAATCAGACATGTTTTTAGTGTAAAGGCAAATAAATAGGTAATAGCATGTAATGGCATGATCAGACACATGATGGGCTGTCCAGTCACCTTTGTCTATTAAAAACATACTGTGGATCCTTTATAAGTATTTGTCTCTCCAGCATCAGGGTTGGACCCAGAACCTCACACATGATAAGATATAGATACAGTTTAAAACAAAAGCAAAGAATGGAAGCTAGTGGAACCATGGCTCTAATAAATAATAGATATATTTAAAGCTATAATTAAAGAAAGCCCTCCATGGCGTGGGAGAAGAAAACCAGTCAGAGCAAGCAAATGAGCATGGAAGGATCCTATCACAATGTTTCTAGAAACTAAAAAATGGGTTAATTTTCGCATATGGAATCCAGGTGAACATGGTACTGAAATAAAGGATAAAGTTCTACTGGCAATAAAGGAAATGAAGATGGGGAACTCGTGGAAGAACAAAGATCTGGGTATGAAAATCTGGGATCCAGTATCACCAGGATGAAGGATTCTGAATAATACATCCTTTGTTAGGGAAGAAATCCATGTAGCCTTTATTTATGAAATATTGACCAACAACAAGCTAGGAGGACATCACTGTTCAGAGTTCTGTGACAAATATATCACTGAAAGTGCTGCTTGCATCTTTATTTTTACAAAAAGTCTAGAATTTCAATTTGTAGTCAACTGTACTAGGATAGATTTTAAATAATATAAATTTAATGAAAGTAAATAGTGGTACAACTAAAATATCCAAACAAGTATGGAGAGGAAATAAGAGAGGGTATTTATTTTTCTAGCTTTATAAGATAAATAATTAATGACAAGTTTGATGAACAAGGACAACAACAAATATAATGCTTAATAGTAATGCAACCAAAGTTGGAGGGAATACCATAAAAAATATTAGAATTCTCAGCCAATTCATAAGCTTCTCTTTAAAAAAAATAAGGAGCTATTTCAGCTTATAAATTGGAAACTTACAATTATAAATTAATTTGAAGTTGTAAGTGTGAAGCAGAATCATGAATGTGCTGTCTAACCCAGATGTCATGCTAATAGCCCATAAGATCATTCTGCAAGAGACCTTTTGGTTGCAGCTTGTGAGAATTAAATCAAAGACTTGAGATTTCTGGCTTTCATGACTGGGTGTTGGGTTAAGGAGCTGGGGGCAATGGGGTATTAGAGATTGGTTCTAACACTTTGAATTAATCTGGCCCCAAAATTGGGAGTCTATGTGTCCAATTGCTGAAGGTTCTTGCCCCCAACTGGTTGTTGATTGATAAAGAGACAACAGCCAATGACTGGGAAGTTAGACTGAGTTGGAACCTTTATATTTTTCTGGACTAGGAACTGAAAGAGAAGGAGTGATCACCATGAAAGGGAAGAAGAAAGACCAAACCTAAAGGCCTGCCATTGGTGAGAATCAGGGAAAGTGGCCATGTGTCCACTTCCCCAAGTTTATGGGGTAGCAAAGGTGAAATATTGATATTAAAGATGTTAACTCAGGACTACCAAAGAAGGGTGTTTGCTAGCAGTGGGAAGGATCAGAACTCTCCAACCTTTGAGCTAGTCAAGGCATATTGAAATTAACTGGTGTGTGTGTGTGTCTTTCATTTGAGAATTCAGAGAGCTTGGGGCGGGGGATGTTTGGGAGGGTGACCCACAGGGGATCCAAGTAGTTTAGCTAATTACTGCAGAACTATGAGGTGGGGGTCAGTCAAATAGAAAAGATCCCAACACCAATGTTGTATTGTAACCTGGGAGTAACTGGAAAGAGCTGACCAGCAGCTCTGTGCTATCCTTTTACCCTTGTGTCCTCATCTCTCAGCCCTGCTTGGTTTCTGTTACCTATCCAGCTTCTGTGAGATTGGATCTGGTGGCTTCCCGTGGAGAGTTAAAGAGTTAAAAAGCAGAAGTTCTCCTTTGTGGTTCAAGGTTGATCCCCCTGGGGAAATGGGAGCAAGGGTGGGAAGGATGTGGTTTGAAAGATTATAATCTTCTCTTTGTACCTGTCTTTGCAGTTTAAACTGACACTTTTTGTCAGTGTCTGAATGTCTAACTCTTTCCAGCCTGGCTCACACACTAATACAGAAGGAATAAAAATACGGTATGATAATGAAAGGTCAAAATCAAGTAGAAAGGTGACTTCAAGGTTACAGTTCAGTACCAGAACTTTATAGCTATTACAAAATATTTAACAACCTGAATTAAATTTTAAACTTTTTCTTTAAAGAAAAAGTCTGTAGCACAGGGTAGCCTCCCATTCTCCATCTAGCCCAGTGTGGCCTCATACTCAAGATCCTCCGGACTCAAGCTCCCAAGTACTGAGATTCTAGCTGTGTGCCATGATACTCATCCATAGGCTACAAGATTCCAATTGATCCCAGTTGGATCTAATTACTAGGTTCTGGTTAGCTAGAAGCCATCTTTCTGATCTTGTTTTTCCATCCTCAGTAACCTGAAGACAATGTTCTCTATAGAGGGAACCTGTTTTATTCATATTAGACTTAGACATGCCCACCAAAGAAGGCATATGTGAAGCCATTGACATCTGGAGAATTACCCTTGTTATGCACCTTTCCAAATGATTTTCCAGTGTAGTATATGCAAAGGCTCATTCCATTCATATCTCTCTCAGGCAATTTACTAGTAAGACCCCTCACAAATAGCACAGAGAGCACAGAGGCAGTCCGTGCTTAACTGCAAGCCAACTTCACTGGGAAGAAGACTCAGGAAGTGTAGATGGTGCTGCCAGGCTTGCAAGAGGATGATGCATACATCTGAGCGGAGATGAATGGAGGCTGTCTGGAAAATGATGACTTCAGGTTACCTGAAGCACAATTTCAGTTGCAGCCTGATCCTAATCTTCTGGGAAACTAGAGGGCAGATGGATCAGCCCACTGTGAAGTCATCCTTACTGAGTCAAAGTTTATATGGGTCAGAATGCACAAGGAAGTGCTGGAGAGAAGACAAAAGCAGGCTTTGGAGACAATAGGTGATTGGTGAGATTCCAGGGGAGCCGCAAATTGGACTCAAGTTTATCTCTGAGACTTCTTTTGAGTTCTGAAAGCACTGAGAATAAAATTTTCAATTCCCCAGGAAGCATACTGGGCTCCCCAGAAGGAGCCACTGACAATGAGCCTTTAGTCAATGACAGTCCTGACTCAGGTATGAGAAGTCTGGAGCTGAGTCAGGTCCTGGGACCTAGCTGGAGGAGATAGCTCCTGGAGGCCAAACTGAGATTCTTCAAGGTCTCACCAAATATAATAGAACTAACATAGCAGCCCATCAACACTGTACTAACGGTAATGATTTGCCCCCCTACCAATAATAATAGAAGTTACCTAAGCCTTCTGGAAAATTCCTCTAGCCCTTCATAAAAAGGGTTCTGCAAGCCCTCAAGGCATGGCTGCTTTGATGAATGGTTGGTCTTTCCATGTTGGTAATTCCTGCAAACTAAATACTCTTTGCCTTTCCATACTATTTGAGTCTGGGGGTTTTCCTTCAGCTATCTTTGGACCCTAATGTTTTAATTCCCAACAGAAGCAACAGTAAGGTAAAAACTATAAAGAAAAAACATCTGCGACGATCTCACTATTTTCTGTCCAGAAAGCTGAGAGAAAAATGGACGCCTTCCTAATGAGGTGGAAGTGATGGTTTCGAACCTACAGGTTCAAAAATCCTAAAAGGGGTGACTAGATAACATACAACTTGGCTCTTATTACAGATAGGAAAAGGGAGTGCATATGGGGTGGGGGTGGGGCTCCTATGCTGACTTTGATCTTATTCCCCAATGAGTTACAGCTCCATGTTTTTCAAAGGTAGTTTCTCAATTTCTCTGAAGCCAGTCCAGCAATCACAGTGTTTCCTTGGTATGCAGCTCACCAAGGGACCAGTCTTTGGCTCAGGGTCTTGCAGGGTTTGCTGCAGGACCAAGGCTTTTTAGTTCCAGTGGTACCAGAGTTTGACCTAAAACCAAGGCATTGGCTCCAGAAGTAGCCAGTGTGTGGATAGCAGCACTTGGCCTTTGACTCCAGAGACCACAGAGCTCCCCGGGAGAAGGGTTCGGACCACAGCTTTCTCAAAGTTTTGGACCAAAACTTTGACATCCACTGCTCCAGTAATACCCCCACAATCAGTTTTAACCCTAGGGCTTGCAGAATTCACATGGAATCAGGTCTTTGGATTCCACCACAGAATGAATCCTAGCTTTTATTCAAGTGGGCCCATAGTTCATCCAGAACCTAGAGGTTTCAAGTTCCCAGGAGAAAGTAGGCTGTTACTCTCTGGCTTCAGAGTTCTGTCCAGCACAAGGAATAGGACCTAGTGGCTATAAAATGCCACCAGATGATTGGCTTTGATCTCAGTGATTCCAGAGTTCATTCTAGAAATGGTGTTTTGAACCATAAATGGCAGAATTTCTGCAAGACCAGACTCCAGTGGTCATAGCGTGATCAAGGGAGAACACTCTCACTACAGTCACCCCAGAGTTCACTCTTTTGACTCCAGAGCTTCCTGGGAAACTAGACATTTGGCACCAATGTCCTCAGGTATAGTGACTAGGCTATGTAAGCTACTCCATATTGTATTTCAAAACAAATGTTTTTCCAGGCTCTTCATTGCACGAGAAGACTCCATTTTGTGGGGGAAGGATGACTTTAGCTCCTGGATGGCCCTAGAAGCTATACTGTTTGTAGTGCACCAACCACCAACACAGGCTTATAAATATAAATCATTTATTCCTGGAAGTAGAAACGGAGCCACCCTATAAGTTTACTAGGGGTGAATTGAAACTATTGGAGCACCTGGGTGTATTAAAATCATATCAGTGAAACCAGGCCCAAGTGCTTATCATATGTACCAGAACAAAGAATAGGGTGTAACTTCAGCACCTGGATCCCTTAAAGTGATAGACACCCAGCCCTGTGATGGTATGGTCTCAAACCAGTCTATCACCTGATACCTGCATGAGTAAAGGGCCAATAGCATCAGGCCCCTCACGCCTCACTATCCCTGAAGCTTGGCCTCAGCATAGTCTCCATTGTTGATGTGGCCTACTGGACTCCCTGCCCTTCCACCTATTTGGCCATCTGGACCAAACCCACTGCTTCCCGCCCTTGTACCTCAGATATGTCTTTGACCTTGCTGTTGGTTGATTCATTATCAATACTGATTCTCTTCAGGCCATTTCAGACACCTCTTAATTCTGCTGCAGCCTCTTTAACTTGCATTCCTGTTGTAAATGGCACAGAGACATCATTATTATGTGTTGTGTGATATGGGAGTTAATAGTAATAATAGTTGGAATAAAAGGATAAAAGAACATGTATTTGCTACAGCTAGATTATCAGTGTAGGCAGCATTGTACCACAAGTTACTGTCATTGAAACTCTTGGGCTTTGTGAATTTATTGTTGTTTTTAAAATTCTGAAACTGTGCCAATACGCAAACATGTTCCACTGTGACAGTGTCCACCATGGGAACAGAGTTTTGGCTCTAGTGGCTCCAAAGTTTGTTGCAGGGCTGGGAACTTGGCTACAGAACTCTGGGAGTTTGCTCTGGAGCAAGGGTTCAGTCCCAGCAGCTCCATAAGATCACAGTGATCAAACCTTTGATCTCAGGGGTTCCTGAATTCACTCCAGTATTAGGGGTTTTTTTTTTATCTCAGTTGTCCTGGCATCCCAGAGTTCCCTGAAGAACTGACTGTTTTCAGGGCTGCAAGAGTTCACCCAGAACTAGAATTTTGAAGCTGGATAGCCCAGAGCTTATCAGAGACAGGCTGCAAACAAACAACTGCACTTGTATCAAAATAAGAACTTAAAAGCCTAAATGGCTGAAATGAATAGCAGAAATAGGGGGGAACATTTTATAAAACAGGGTTAGGAACAAGATCATGACAGAATTCCAATAGCAAAGAAACTATACCCATTCAAGAATCAGCAGAGGAGAGTATATGAAATTAAAATCTCTACACAGCAAAGGAAACTGTCAGCAGAGCCTATAGGTGGACCACAGGATGGGAGAAAATATTTACCTTCGATATTTCAGATAGGGGGCTGTTCTTCAAAACTTTACAATGCTGAAAAAAATTAAACTGGGGCAAGAGAGAGTTCAGAGGACCTGCTGTTCTGATGGAGGACACAAATTTGATTCCCAGAACCCATGTGAGTATCTCACAAGTGCCTATAATCTATCTCCAGAGGGGTCCAATAACTTTGACCTCCACAGGCACCAACACTTGCATGCAAATACCCATACACAGGTACACAGAATACCCATATACATGTACAAACACATACATACGCACAGAAACACACACACACACACACACCATTAAAAATAAGATAAACATATATTTAAAACTGCCAATTAACAAGAAGCAAGTGAAAGGAACAGTCAGTTTTCAAACGAGAAAACACAAATATTCAGTGAATACTTTAAAGGCTTCCCCATCCCTTGTCACCAGGGAAGTGGAAATAGAGACTGCTTTGAAATAGCACCTCGTCTTAGTCAAAGCATCTGTCGTCAAGAAATTCAACAGCAAATCCAGGGTTTCTGTTTTCATTGTCAATACATACATATATATGTATATACATGTACATCCCTAAATACATTAATACAGCCCATTGAGGTTGTGTAATGAATTGGAAGAAGAATAGGAGAAGACTATAAGGGAAAGTTTAGAGGAGGAAAAGGAAGGGGTAATTAGATTATAATCTCAAGTCATAAAAAATAATTTAGTTAGGCAGGGGCGGTACATGCCTTTCAACCCAGCATTTGGGAGGCAGAGGCAGGTAGATCTTTGAGTTCAAGGCTAACCTGGACTACAGAGTGAGTTCCAGAACAGCTATGGCTACACAGAAAAACTCTTATCTCAGTAGGGAAAAAAAAATTTAAAAAAAAAAAAAAAGGTGGTGGCGATGTGGGACGAATTTACCACGGCTAGGATTGCCAATGAGCACAGCCATGTTAAAAATCAAAATAATCAAAACGGAGGTTTCTCAGAAAATTAAAAATAGAACTACAGCCAGGCGGTGGTGGCTCACACCTTTAATCCCAGCACCTGGGAGGCAGAGGCAGGCAGATTTCTGAGTTCGAGGCCAGCCTGGTCTACAAAGTGAGTTCCAGGACAGCCAGGGCTACACAAGAGAAACCTGTCTCAAAAAACCAAAAACCAAACCAAACCAAAACAAAACAAAAACAAACAAACAAACAAAAAACCAAAAATATAGAACTACAACATCACTCTCCAGAATACTCTTGCACATGCATATGTTCAAGAGACTCCGCACCTTTCCACAGACATATTTACACAACCATATTTATTGCTGCTCTATTTTTCAGAGCAATGGGATGGAACCAGCCTGTGTGGTACATAAGCAAATTAATAGATTGGAGGAAATTGATCAATTTGAAAAGTGTAATATTAAAAATAGGTAACTCAAACATAAAAACATTAAAAACCTTTCTTTCTCACATGTGAATGATTACCTGCAGTGTAAACAAACAAACAAACAAGCATACATACATACATACATACATACATACATACATACATACATACATATGGGAGGAGAACGAGGAAAAGACACATGGGGAAAGGATGCAACTAGGATTAAGGATAAAATTGGTAGAGGAGTTGAAGAAAAGAGAGACTCTACTTAAGTACCCCTTTAAAGTAGCTGTCTACTGAGAGGCTTTGCCAGAACCTAACCAATACAGATGTGGATATGCTCAGCCAATGATCAGACTGAGCACAGGGACCTCAATGGAGGAGTTAGGGGGAGGACTGAGGAGCTGAAGGAGTTTGCAACCCCATAGGAGAAACAATAATATCAACCAACCAGACACCCCAGAGCTCCCAGGGTCTAAACCACCAACCAAGGAGTACACATGTGCCAGTCTATGGCTCCAGCTGTATATGTAGCAAAGGATGGCTTTATATGGCATCAATGGGGGGGGGGGGCGGAGGAATCCCCTTGGTCCTGTGGAGGCTGATGACCCAGCATAAGGGAATGCTAGGGTAGTGAGCAGGAGTGGGGGGGGGCACCCTCATAGATGCAGGGGAGGGGGTGGGATAGGGGCTTGTTGGGTGGAAAACAGGAAGGGGAATAACATTTGAAATGCAAATTAATAAAGTAACTAATAAAAAATCATGATATGTAATATGTTGTATACTAAATTTTAAGACTGTTATAAGAAAGATACTCCATCATATTGTTTGGGTTCCAAATAAGACCTCCCAGAGTACAGTGCATCCAGAATACTTCAAATTGAAGGAAGGGTGCTCAGATGCAAATCTAACCCTTTTCCCAGTTTTTCCTTTCCCAAGCCATGCAATCTAGACTTCCCATTCCCTGCTCCCTAAGGCAGAGGCTATCAACTAACTAGCTTGTTTTTCCCCTAAAGATACCTATAAACCTAGAACTATGATTCTAACCTCTTCTGGCCTTTCTGTGGAAGATGACCATAAGCAAGTCTTTGGCCTACCTTATCTGGTCACAAGACCCTCCTTAGAATGGACCCTCTTCTTCACCTGGGAAGAAGGAAGGCAGTGAAGTGAGGCCAGGTCTGACAGGGTTGGGTGGGGCTTGCTGGGACTTCTCTCCATCTGTTAGCTTTTGAGCATACTCTTTTGTCCAATTACGTGACTTCTATATAGACAGAAGTTTATTCCTCACTGAACACAATAGCAGAAAATATGTCAGTTTTCCTCAACTCATTGTGACATCATTTCTGTAGTCTCTTGTGTCACCTGTAAACTTGACCACATACATTTGTTTAGCTGTTCTCCTGATCTGTCTTGGTAAGTTTTTATTTCATACTTGGATTAGTATCCTACAAAGGCCAGGCAAACCCTCCCTCCCATGAAGTGAATCTCTCTTAAAAGATGACAAGTCATAGGAACAAATCTTTTTGTATGTAAAGACATGTCGCTCATTTGTTCCTTGGGATTTGATTTTCTAATATTTAATTTTGTGACTGTGTCACGCTAATAGGACACTAAGTTATCTTTGCTTTCCAGAAACTACTTTTTCATTCTGTGTTCTTCTCTTGGCTTCTTGGACAGAGCTGACCATTTAAGCAGTCCTGCTTGGACATCATCATTAATATTCCTGAGGAGACCTTTGTTCCTGAAACTTATTAATTAAAATCCTAATGAGAATAATTTGATTTCACTGTTTGATTTTTTTTCATTCTGTTTACAGTCCAATGGGATTTTCACTCTTGATGTTATTAACTGCCACTTAAATTGTAGTCTTCATTTAGTAGTCTTTTACTAAAAAGTCCATAACATTTTTAGTTTTCATTTCTCTCACCCCTTTTCAGAAAATTTGAGCAGAGCAAATAATAAGGGGTGGGGATGAATATCACTAAATTTTGATCTTATGAAATATTTCAAAAATAGAAGTGATAGCCTTTATACTATCTCATTTATATAGTTGTAATAAATAATGATCTATTGTCTTAAAGTCTAGTGCTACACAGCAAAGAGGATCCAGCCTTCACAAAACAGTCTCCTCTATCTTTCTAGGACTTAGAAGTAACGCAGGCAGCTATGGTGCTGCTGGTAGATGCTGGTGCCCTAAGAAAAGTTGCTTTTTAAAGCTACAAATCCCATGACAGGTTATTTACAAAATGAATCTGTGGCAGCTACGGGTACCTATGAACCCATTCTTGAAGAATTATAGAATACCAACTGTAGACAAACAAACACATATATCAGGGAGCATCTACACATAGAATATGTAGACTATATGGAGGAGGAGGGGAGAGGTGGAGGAGAAGGGGGAGGGGAGGAGGAAGAAAAACTTAGGAAGGTTCTAGAAAACAGTAAAATAGTATAGTCAGAAGGATAAATGTTGGAGCC
This sequence comes from Mus minutoides, assembly GCA_902729485.2. Lineage (NCBI taxonomy): Eukaryota > Metazoa > Chordata > Mammalia > Rodentia > Muridae > Mus > Mus minutoides. The sequence goes on along the minus strand of LR750952.1, from coordinate 96,231 downwards.
AGAATATTGTGAAAATGTTACCCTCTTTAGTTCAAATTTTAGCCAATGATCTCTGAGATTATCATGGAGAAATGAAAGAGAGGGAGAGAGAGAGAGAGAGAGAGAGAGAGAGAGCTCAAATAGATCAATGTTAAGGAAAAGATACAGGGAAATGAGGCCCAGACTGAACACAGAATGGATGAGATATATAAAGAAAAGTGTGCATGCCAAAGCAAAGGGGGAAAAAAAAAATCAAAGATGACTCAGAGACTGGGAGCCTGCTACCCTAGCAAATGACCAATCCATCCATAGCACAAAGGGAGTCAAAAAGGAGTGTTTGAGGAGAGATGTTAGTGTCAGCAAACTCAATTAAAAAATCCCAGAGACTGAAGCTGGGAAGGAGGAAACACGGTCAGACAGAGCCAAACATTGCTAAGACAATGCTAAGCTAGCATTACCCAATGCATTCCACTGCCACTAATCTGAAGACCCAATAAGGAGAATGGCCGGTTTGTCCAACCAGGTAGGTCAGAGGCTTTCTGTTTGCCTTTCTGATCAAAGTCAGAGGAGAGAGTCTTTATGAGTCATCTTCGCTTTTGGCAGTTAGTTTAGTCATTGAACAAAGCTGGATATTAAAGTGGGTAACAACTCCAAAGTCCAAGAAGGCTCTAAATTATACATTTGGATTTTCAGAATTGACCATATTACTCATAACACCCTTATCTTCTGGAAAAACTCTTAAGTTCCTTTAAGGGTCAGGCTTTGTCCTACAAGTCCTCAGCCTTTAAATGTTATATTATACTTTAATACTTAATGCTTTGATATATTAAATATAAAATGATATAGAAATACACACGCACAGGAGCTAAAGAGAAGTTGGCCTAACTTGTGAACAGTTCACACCCTAGTTTGTCAAAGCATAAGAGAACTGAGGATTAGGCCTAATTTGTACTCTAGAGTCAGTTGAATACTAAACAGGGGCAGACTTGCAATTACAGTTAAACTATAGTGTCTCTTAGACTTAACAGTGAGTCAGCCCTTGGGTTGCTACCATAGTGACAAACTTTGTGGATTCATTAAATATTATTCTCAATTTACAAAAAAAAAAAAAAAAAAATCTGTTATGGAGGCAGACAGGTTAAGTCACTTCTAGAAGATCCTAATGTGTCAGAGGGAAGGAGAAGCCTGAAGCAACAGGCTTACTGCACAGATACCTGTGTCTGTGACCTCACACTGGATACAGTTCCTCCCTGAGCCTGGACTTCATGTCTTAACTAAAGAACTTAGCTAACAAGCAAACACGCACCTCTAAATGATAATGAATTGCAATGACTACTATTTTTTTTACAAAGAAGAGAATAGAAAACAAACAAACAAAAACCCAAAGTGACTTAATTTATTCAGGACTAAGGAGGACCTGTTTTTTGTTAGTGGAAAGATTAAACATTTCCCTGTACTTTCATTTTAGAAATAAACAGCATGCGTAAACATGAAACAAATGTATTTACTCGTGTTTTATCTAGTGCCTCTGAAATGACGATGTGGACAGTTGTTTCCACCTTCAAAACTGAGTTAGACATTGATGTAAAGATTCATTTCTTGAATTGGAATCATGAATAAACTGAGCTACCTGTTTCGGGCTTGGGCCTTACAGAAGTCTTGAAACAGGACACAGAAGAGTTAACAGGAGGCCCAGACGGTTCCCTGCTGATCTGGTAATGAGAGAGAGAGTGTGTGTGCAGCTGAATGTCAATAGCTCCTTGTGAACTTGGGTAACCCAGCTGAGCCCTGAGCTTGCCAGAGCTAGAGGAGGTAATCAGCTTGACCCTGGTGACCTTCCTGAGGCTCTGCTCTGTCCTGCCTGGAGAAATCTCCTTGCATATATGATTTCCACATGCCTCTCAGTTGAAACCCTTTCAGGACAACTGGACCTGAGTCAGCTTCAAGATGCAGCCTAATATAAATTAGTCATTGCTGACGAGAGATTGCGCAATACTGTAGGTGCTTTGAAAAAAAAAAAAAAAAAAGATGCAGATGCATCCTGGAAACCACAGAAAGATTTCCAGCAACTGCTATGACATCTGCCCTAAAAGATTTAGTAAAGTGTGAGTTATGTAAGCGTTCTGCTGGCCCTTTGCATAAACCTATAGAGTTCTATTTACCACTTCTGTTTACCTTTCTGATTTTGGTAACTTAATTTTCTTTCCTTAGATTGTTTACATATTACTATTTTGATTGCCAAACAAGAAGTCATGTATGTGATGTGCCACAGATAGGTTAAGAGGCTATTTCATGCCATTTTGGGTGTGTTGCTATACAGCCATCCTTATTCATTTCAATACCTGAAACTTGAACAATCACTTCAATCAATTCCCCTTGTGTCAAAAAGTACTGTCAGTAAAAGAATGATGTTATTCATAGACTGAGAATAGGCATCCACATTTTTAACTGTATCCCTTAACCATGTAGACAATTGATTTGTATAATGAACCTTAACCATGATAGACTGGAAATTTATAAACAACTCCTATAACAATTGACAGAATTCAAATCCTGAAGACTCTTATATGTTACAGAAAGAGGTAGTTGGCTGAAGCACGTAGCGGGCATTATTACCAGCTTTAACTCAAAGACACATTATTCTATCAAGGTACTAGTACCAGCTCCATTGTTACTTTGTGGGCTAAAAGGCAAGAAGGTGGGATTTTATGGAAGGCTCAGGAAGCAAACAAGACTGAAAGGTTTGTGTGATCCAATACTGTAAAACATTCTGTACTTTGTTCTTGGACCGAGCATGCATGGTTGGATAATGCAGAAGAGATAAGCATCTTATTCCCGACTCTCTGTTAAATTTAACATTATACCCACAGTTCGGTCTGAAGGAAAACAACCCAGTTATAAACCTGACAAGGAGCTGAGGGGTGATTGAAGGTCAAAATTACTTGAAGGATATGACCCCTATATTTTTTTGAACTCAACTGTTAAACATGTAAAGTCTACCTGACAACTGTATATCAGCCGGATTCGGCTGTTTCTGGCTCAAGGTACCTTGTACCTGAAGACTCAAATGCCTCTGAACAAATAGCTTCAGAGTCTGAATCCCAAAGCAGGCTGGGTTTTCAAAACACATGCCACGTGCCCATGTAACTATCTGCTAAGATTTTGTTCTGTCAAGCACACTAATAAACTACATCTCCTGGGATTGATTTTTGAAAGCCTGTAAAAATCAGACCACAAGAAACCTGATTATTTTAGTGAAGTCTAAATTTGTATAGAGACTCTGCTTCTTAGATGGCATCAGATGTTCGTGTTGCCCCTAAAACACTCCTCTTTACAAAGATAAGTAGAATTCCCCATAGGCAAAAATAAAGACAAACTGTGCCTAGTCTCATCAGACTGAACTGGGGCAGCCAAGAGGGACCCACTGCTTCGTGTGACTTTTCTGCTTGTTCTTTGGTTCTACAGCACCACCACCCACACTTTCCAAAAGGAGAAGATCTTTATCAAACGTTTGGCCATAAATCAAAACTACTTTGTGGAGCAGAGAAGTGTGCGTTTCATCAGAGCGAGACATATTTATGTGGTACTCTACAAAACGAGTTCCTGCTACCTATGACCTGAAATAAATGAGGAAGTCTCAGACATTGCTATGGTAACGAATGTTAAGTTAAACACACACACACACACTCAACTTTTTGCCTATTTCTACAGTCTTGGGGGCAAATATAATTTTCACTGGTTAGTTGCCTGGATATACCTGAGGTTTCACAATGATCTTGGGAAGGGTGTGGCATCGTAAACCTATTATCCCAGCACTTTGGAATTACACACTAAATTTCAGGCCAACCTGGACTCCAGAGTACAACTTTGCTAAAAAAAAATAAAAAGCAAATAAAACTTATTTCCTTTCCATTCCTTTTTTTGTTTTTTTCTTGAAAGGTATAACCCAAACTTCTCTTTAGATTTTGAGATCCCCCTCCAATATGATGGGCTTAACCCTCAATAAATGCTTGAGTTGCACAGGGGAGAGTTATAAGACTGGTTGATTATAAGCAAGTGGTATTTCACTAGCACAGTTTCAACATAAACAATGTCTATAGTGTGGACATTGGAAAGCCTGTGTGAACAAGCATGTCTATACACTTAAGAGTCTTAGAACAGAGTTCCCAGGGTCAGAAGGACCACAGGTCTGTAACTAGAACTTTACAGAGCAGAATTCTTACATTATAGATGTGCTATAATTGAAGCTTTGGGTTTTATAGAGTGAGAGAGAGGTCAACTCTTTATGCTGATCAGAATAGATTAATACTCAAATAGACCGTTGGCAAGATAGGTCTTTCAAGCTGGATAAAATGGCTCCTCTGGTGACCGAAGGATTTGTTAAAATATTAGCATCAAAAATGTCGTAGCTAACTTTGTTTTTGTGGGGGATGAAGCTGTTCATTGTCAGATCCTAACTCAGGGCCGAGGCAAAAGACAAGGAAGATCATTCTGAAAGAGTGGCCTTTAGCACCTCTGCAAGGTTTGGTGTCCTTACAACTTCAGAAGCGCTTTTTTCCATTATTTCTCTTACTCCTCATGACCACAGGAGAAGTGAATGGAGTAAACACTGCTCACTCCATTTCAAAGATGATGAAACTGAGACTTCATTTAAGAGTCTAATTGTAGTCAAGTTCTCAAAGACAGATACCAGAGGAGGCAGGACTCAGAGGTTTCTGGGTACCAAGAACAAGAATGGAAGATTTTATTCTGGTTTGGTTTGTCCTCTTCCCTTTACTCTGATGACAGGGTTCTCTAAGAGTGTGCCATTTACTCCAGGGAACTACATCTTCCATGCAGAAAAGGCCGGAAAGTGATAAATACTCCCTACCTCGTTTTCCAAAACCGATTAACATCAAATTGTCTGAAGTTGTGGCTAAAATTGACAGCCTCCTCTTGATGCATTTAGTTTTATAGTTTTGGGGTTCATTATTATTTTTGAAGACTTTTGCCTGAGAAATACTAAGAATGATATTCATCCTATGAAACAAATCTATTTTGATTTATTTATATATACACATATGTGTACATTTATATATGAATATACATATATACACATACATTTATACATGTATACATATACATGTATACATGTATATATATATACACACATATATGTATATATGTGTGTATATGTATATATGTGTGTATATGTATATGTGTGTATATGTATGTGTATGTGTATGTGTATGTGTATGTGTATATGTATATGTATATGTATATGTATATGTATATGTATATGTACATGTATATATGGTTGAGTCTCACTATGTAGACTTACCTGGCCTCAAATTCATAGAGATTCTGGCTCTGCCTCTGCCTCTGCCTCTGCCTCTGCCTCTGCCTCTGCCTCTGCCTCTGCCTCTGCCTCTGCCTCTGCCTCTGCCTCTGCCTCTGCCTCTGCCTCTGCACTAGGACTAAATGCATACCACACCACCACACCTGGCTCCATGAGACAAATGTGTACCAGTAATAGGTGACACAAAAATTAATTTCTTTGTTTTATAATTAGTGTATACAAACCTTAATTAAATGCAAAATATTACAAAGTATATTAAAGAGTAGTGTGTTCAAATGTGGCATCCCTATGTACACTTTGCACATATAGGAGAAAACCGAGTCATTATCACTGCACTAAATTTGACAGCATAACATTTGAGTAGGAAGAGGGAGAGTGCTAAAACAAAGAGCATAGAACAACAATTAGTTCTGGTTCAATTACTCCATGGCAAATTATCTTCAGCCAATTATTATGAATAAATGTATAGAGTTCTTGCATTATTAATATATATGAGCTTCAAATTGTTCATGTAACTTTCTATTCATGTTCTTTGTGTGAGATCCATTCTGTTCAGCCCATGTCTTCTTGTGTCTGTCTTATGTCTGATGCTACTTGGATTTCTTTGTTCCTCTTCTTTTCTATACTTTCAAACTATTTTGCTCTAAAATTTTCCTTAATTTTTTTAAATGACTTTTTTTTCTTACATAAGTGCTCCTGGAAAAAAATGGTATCCCAGTCAAGTGTTATAATTCCTGAAACCCAGAGAAATTGATACAAGCTCTGAATGAAGATTATGGGGTTTCCTTTTATCTGAAAGCCCCGAGAATCTAATTGTTGAACCGACTGTTGCCACTTAGGACTCGACTTCATCTTGGAGGCTATATTTGGTTCTCGACTCTCTCTCTGCAGTAGTTCCTGACTGAGATCACACTCAGTGTTCTCACGTGGTGATGTCTCAGGACTCTCCACCAAGAGGTGCTAATTTCTATCCTCCTTTATTTCCTACAAGTAGAATTAAAGCGAGACTGTTCAGCCAGCTGGGTTGTTTTTCCTTTTAAATTAACTTTCAGCACTGAGAACATTCTTGAAAATGAAGATACTATATCTCCATAGGCCAGGGAATGGTACAGATTGAAAAGGCTAAAATTTTACTCTCGCTTTTGTTATACCTTCTATTCATTGCTGGTACCGGGCGAGATGCTAGTGACAATGAGATTATTTGTGAGCATGCTTGCACATGCACGTGTGTGCGTGTACGTGTAAGTTAGGTTAAGGTAGGATTGGCACTGCGTGTTTTTCTCCATCACTCCCTGTGTTACTTACTGAAGCACCCTCTGTCACTGAACTATGAGCACACCAAATTTGCTAATGGAGCTGGCCAACTTGTCTCAACCGGCAGGAATCAGGGGTATGGGGATGAAAATCCCATTTCTAGTTTCTGAGCTTTGGACTGATAGACAGGTTGCCAAGACTTGCCCTGCATTTTAATGTGGATAGTGGGGACCTGAACTTGGGTCCTCACATTGCCATGGGAGAGGTTTACCTACTGAGCCATCTCTTTAGCCCATGCAATTATTCTTCAAAGGATTGGAAGGATAGTTACTATTAATATATTGGTGCTGTTACATTTCAAAACAAAAAGCAAGAGAGGTTTGGAATAGTAGAGCTAATATGGAAGACCAGGAAAGCGAGCCTTCCTTCTCGCTGATATTTTGGTATGCCAAAAATCTTGTGAGTGACCGCCTTATTGTGTCATTTCCTCTTAGACCAGTACAGACCAAGACGTGGCTCCTAAAAAATAATAGAGGTGAGAGGCATAAAGAATGCACCGGCCCAGGTTTATTCAAAAGGAAAACATCTACTTCTAAATGACTCCTTATTTCAACTCGGCTATTTCTAGAACAAGAAAGGGTGATCTTTCAAAATCTGTATGATGCCATGCCTGAAACTGATCATCTTCAGTGGCTTCCGTTCTCTCGGAGCAATTACCAGAAATTCCATAGCCGTGAACGGGAAGTTCTCTTCCCTCTGCCTCAAAATCTTACCTCCTTCTCTTCCCCCCATTCTGCCCTTGCCAACAATCAAAGATGCACACCATAGCTTAATGTTTCTGTGTGCTCTGTCATGGCTTTCTTCTCTTCATATACTTGGATAGTGGTATCCTTTTCCTTTAGTACTAACCAATTCAAATCTCAAACGCTGCATAGAGTCCCTCATGAGCTTTCTTTTCTGCAGCCCTGCTCTCTCCCTGTCTTTAAGGTTCTCAGAACCTTCATTTAGTGCTGGTAGAGTTTTAATCTTCGATTTACCTCAAAGTACTCTGAAGACTGAGGGGTTTTTTGTTTGTTTGTTTGTTTGAATTGAATTCTGATACACTCAACATGGCAGTGTACATGGTAGGTACATAAATGTCCTAAAGGAGAAAGGGAGAGAGTTGGGGAAAGAGAGAAGAGGACAAGGAAGGAAAGAAAATCAGGGACAATGGGGAGAAACGTCACTATTGAACAGGTCATTACACTAAGGCAAAGCTTAAAATAAATTTCCTTTCTTCTGTGAATCTTCAATTCTTTGGTCTCAGTGTTTGAAGGAAGTGTGGAGAGGATCAAGCTTAAGCTACATTTTTGTTTTTCTTCCTCCATACACAAATGGACAAGGGACAATTTAGCATTCAGACCAAAGACCTCTAAGGAAAGAAAAAAAAAAAAAAAGTACTGACAGTTTTTTTCAATGTACTAAAAATATTTAAATTTTAAAGAATCAACTTTGTTATTTTGTAACTGGCTCTTAAAGCTTCATAGTAAGAACTCTGAAAAGCCTTCTCCTGAGCGACAACCCCACTGAAGAAGCCAAAGCAATCAGGTTCTGTTAAAAGTTGGCCTTTGAAACCTAAGAGAATGCAACTCCTCTCAAGTTCACTTCATTCCGCTGCCGAAGTGGAAATGCAGACCAGAAATAACCAAATTCTTACTGTATAAAGGTTTGGCTTAAATGCCAGGTAAAAGTTAATGATTTTGCAGCTTTATGTGTGTTTTTAGGTCATGAGATTAGTCTGGTTTACTTCCTCTTTCGTGGGGAGGGCTGGGTGCAGGAGATCCTTAACTCTTTATGGCTTTCGTTCGTTCGTTCACTCCACAGCAAGCTCAGCTAAGCCAAGGGCTTCAGCGTTGTCAGGTCCTAACGGAGGTGAAGTTGCTTCAAACAGGGTTTCGTTTGAAGATAGGCTTGAATATCTTGTCCTCTGATGGGTAGGCCTGGTCCGAGCTTCAGAAGAAAAAAAAAAGAAAAAAAAAGAAAAATACTTTTGCTTTTCGCGAAGTGTGGAATCCATGTCCCATCTCAGCGAAGGGTGGTTCATGAAGAATGAGGAGACTTAGACAGGAAGGCATCACCAACTGTCACTATATGGTTCCTTTGCTAGTCACACCTCCTCCTCTCCGTTTCTCTGCAAATCTCCCAGATTATCAAGAGAGCTTAAGAAAATACACACGGGAATAAATAAGTAAACAAGAGCCAGATGGCAGCGAGCTGGGGGGACCGGCCTCAGCTGCTCGCTTCTGCGCCCTTCCGCCCTTCCGTAGCACCTACCTCCCTGCCTTGGCTACTCAAGCCTTGTTTATCCTAATACCGCCCTTCATCCTTTGCAACCTTTCCTCTTATAAACTCAGAGCCTAGCAGGCAGGAAACTCTTATCAGCCTGATCAGGAAACCCGGTCCAAGGCCATTCAGGCCAGGACCTTTCAATCCAAGGCCAGTTGGTCCAGAACAGTGAGTCTGCGGCAAAACTTAAAAGCCAGTTCCTGGATTCCCAGTAGGTCTGAGCGCTGACTACAGTGCTCTATTACTATAAAGACAAAAGGGTTGTCCCGTGGCCTTGCCCCGTTCAGAGGCCCCCCGCTGTTCTAATTGCATTTTTCTGTTTATAAACTGTGAGCATTTCTTTCTGCCTTACCCCTTACCTAGCCTATTTCTAGGGTTATTTTCTTTCATCTGTTTGAAAAATCTTCTTTGGGCACCTGAAAAATACAAAGAGATAGGACGATCAAGAGCTAGATGCGGAGTCAGTCATCTTTTTAGCAGCATGCAGCAGGTCTTACTATAAACATCAGGAAGGAAGCCTATCGGCAGAGACTACTCCAGAAAACACACACACACAAAGGGGCTTTTAGCTTAGAACAGCCTCCAGTTACTCTCATACATTTTGAATGAAAGAATTTGGAGGGACTATTCAGGTGTGGGAACAAGATAAATCTATCAATGATAGCCTCTCTACGCAAGTTCACTGCTAAGTTTGCCCAAACTTGCAGTGTTGAAAATAGACTGGTACATCTTCAAAGCTTCTCTTCAAATGCAGAGGGTAAGTAAAAATATCACATAGGATGGAGACCCCAAACCTATTTTTATGAGGGAGACTAATTTTATACATATATATATATATATATATATATATATATATATATATATATATATATAAAACAAATATAAAGCATCACAATTGGAACTTATAGGGGGAATTTAAAGGCAAATAAGAAGTTAGGGAAACTGCTGTTGCCTTTCTACAGTGAGCTACCAAACATGTAAGAAGATTTTCAGTTGAAGATGTTGGTTTTACTTAGGTCAAGTTTTTATTTAACATATGTCTTTATATGGGAATAATGGGTTTGTTCTAACAGTATTATCAAAACTGTGGTAAGTTCAATATTTCTTTTACTGGCATAATCAATATCCCACATTTCTTCTTCTTTTTTTTCTTTTGTAGAAGCAAAGTTACTTATCCTAATTTGTAAACTTTCAATCATTCTTCGTCCATTCATCCTTGGTTTCTAGGATAAATCCCAATATTCCAGACTTGAACCTGGAAGTAAGTCCATCCACTCAGCCATCAGAGTATCCACCTGATTTCATGCTTACCTAGTGCTTTGGCCAACAGTACTGGAGCCTGGATCTGACCAGTGGTGTCAGCCTGGGCAGAGTGGCAGCAGCCAACCATACTGACCTCTGTGTGAGTGACCTGGCCTTGAGCCCTGACCCATGGGTGGGGCTGGCATCTTGCAGTCCACACCCATTGCCTAATCCCTCTGACTCCAGCAAAACTGCAAAGGAAGGGACAGGATGACTCTTACCTCCAGAAGGGGTTTAGAAGGAGGAAGAAGGAAGATGGCCAAATAGCCTGGAGTGAGGGAAGTTCCTGGCCTTTGTTGATCCCATTGGGAGAGTCATGGTATTTCTGCTCAGATGGTTAATAAGATAATGGGAGTCAGAAGTCAATGTTCAGCCCGACAATTTCTCCAAGCAAAAATAATTTGAGGAGGTTAAGTTGTCCTGGAAAAGAGATAAAGGGGTGGGGGTCTCTTAGGAGCCTGATTCCACTGTATCAAAGGGATTTGTTTTGAAATCATACCTCTTCATCATATACCCACCACCACCTCATCATCATCATCCTTCTACTCCTCCTCCTCCTCCTCTTCTTCTTCTTCTCCTCCTCCTCTTCTTCCTTCTTTTCTTCCTCCTCTCCTTCTTCCTCCTCCTCCTTCTCTTCTTCCTCTCCTTCCTCTTGTTTTAAATCAGATTGCCACTCCATGTAACACAACAAGACTATATACTGTAAAAGAGCTGGAAAGAAAAATAAAGAGCAATTGTCTGGCTTCATAATTTACATACACGTTTGCTTTTCCTTATCCTCCCTCAGGCATTTGGTTTTTGGCTCATTATATTCTCAGCTAAGTAAAGGATCCAATAATCAATTGCATATAAGAGAAATCACATGAAGTCTTGCAACTCTGGACTAGGATAGGAAAATTTATGTCCTGGTGTGGAGGATCTCAAGAGCCAAGAAACTGCATAATTGTAGCTGAAATACCCTCAGTAAAAGCTTCCTGGTCTTCAGCACGACCGACCTTTGAGAACAGATATTTATAAAGGAAAAAAAAAACAGCTAGTAAAGTTTGAGTCAGCAAGCTAAGCAAAGCAAACAAGAAAATAAAAATTGGGGGCAGTACTGTTTTCTTGACAGTAGTCCCCAAAGAGAACAGTTTCCAACAGTCCTGGACAAAGTGTTAGATAGTTAGAGGTGTCAGAGTAGCTCTTCCTTCTATCACTATGTGGAGAGGGAGTTAGTAGACACAAATACAACAAGAAGACATACTCATTCACTTGTCTTTTTCAGCCAGAAGGCTAAAGAGAGAGGAAGCCTTTGTATGTGAACCACCCATCCTTTGCTTCACACACGTGCACACACACACACACACACACCAACATTGTTTGGAGCATATGCTGCTCTGAGAGTCCTTCAGAGACTCTCAGTGAGTGAAGTGCCCTTAGCAGCTAGTTGAGTCCAGGACTGATTGACTCATTCTTTGTCCATCCATCTAGCAGACATTTGTTTAGGAACACAGTACAAGAGGAAGGAAGGCAAAGACACTGGGCTTTGCCCTGGAGAAATCCATGCTCCAGTGATGGAGACAGCCACGGGAACACATGCTTTTGTTATAAATCATGGCTCGTGAGTTGAAGTGGATATTTGTACAGCGGAGGCTGTGTGGCTTTATTTTCTTTTAAAAAGAGTGAATGCTTCTCTGAGGCCTTGATCTTTTAAGAATCTGGAAATTCAATGATAAGTCATTTCTGAGATTTACTACCTGCATTGTGTCTCCATCACACAAAGGTCTTACATAGCCAACAGCATGCAAGGAGACATCTCCAATTCTGGGCTACAAAGGCTGTTCCTGAATGCTCATGGTCCAAGCCAAGATGGTTCCTTAATGTCTGGAAGCCTCACTACCTCTATGACATATCCCATATACTGGGCCATTAAATAACCGGGAGCCTGGTGTTCAAAGCCAACCTTAGATACCTAAGTAGCCAATTGCTTCTGCATCTTTGCAGGACTGTGACAAGGAGTAGAGTATCCCTGGGTCTTACCATTCACAACCTTCATCTATGTTTACTCTTCCTGGATTGTCTTGCTCTTTCATCTCTCTCTCTCTCTCTCTCTATATATATATATATATATATAGATAGATAGATAGATAGATAGATAGATAGATAGATAGGAAAATTAAAATAATATCATATATATATATATATATATATATATATATATATATATATATAGTTATGTGTAAGCTAACATAATGAGCTAATTTCATACTTTTGGCAAACAAATGCATATTTGAATTATTAAATTATTCTGACCATTGACCCTAAGAATGAGTGTCTCCAAGACTGCTGTGCCTTACGTACTTACCTCACTTCAGGCAGACCCACCGTCAGAGTTTAGGGCCTCTGAGATAACTCAGCTGGTAAGGGTGTTTGACACCAAGCCTGAAGACCTGACTTCAGTTCCCAGATCCCCTCATGGTGGAAAGAAGAAAACAACTGCTAGTATCACTAGTTTTAGAAGCTTCATTTGTGCTGTTTCATAGTTGGGAGGAGAACTACATGAGGGGGTGGGGTATAGGAGCATAAGGCAGGGAAAGCAAAGACAGGCTCCCTACGTTAGTGGCTTCTTCTTCCTGGAAGAATTTTGAAGGGAAGTGGTAGGAAGGCATAGGAGCAGGGAACTAAACAGGACCAACATCAGGGAAGGACCCAGGGACTGCATCTAATACCTAAGCTGGCCTCTGGTCAGCAGACATTCAGTCTTAAGCCTCTGCCATCCCAAACGAGATAAGGCTGCTGTTTTCCTTTTCTCCACAGCTTAGTCATCTGCTCTTTATTGGTAGATCTCCACAGCCACCCCTCCCCCCTGCCCCGTATACCAGGGACCCTTAGATGACCACTAGCCCCCATTTCCCTAAATGTTCAGAATTTAACTTTGGCTTTTTTTGTTTGTTTTGTTTTGTTTTGTTTTGTTGTTATTTTGCTTCTTTGTTCTTATGTTTGTTTTGGCTTATTTGAGACAGGGTCTCTCTACTTAGCTCTGGCTATCCTAGAAGTCAGTATGTAAACCAGGCTGCCCTTGAACTCACAGAGATACACCTGCCTCTGCCTCTCGAGTCCTGGAGTTAGCAGGCATGGGCTGACATACCTGGCTTAGAGTTCTTGACTAACCAAATTGGGAGACAAAAGGTTGAATGTGGCCCTGTGGATGATAATGGATCCCTGGGGGGCGGGGGGGCTGTGACAGTAACCAAATAGAAGGGTTGTCTGGTATCTAGATGCAATGTGCGCTATGTTGTTTCAAGATGTCTGGAATAAACACGATAAAAATAATCCTGAACCATCAGAAGAGGTAGAATGGTGTGTGTATCCTCTTTCACTTACTGTAACTAATTACTACAAGCCAGATAAAGTAAAATGAGAATTTATTCTAGCTCTATTCTGGAGGATAAATAACCGAATATGAACTGCCAAGGACCACACTTCTATTGAGACTCTGGGCCCCTACCTTGGCTTCGTCCTTCTCTCCAGGAGAAGCTCTCAGTGCTTGTGTTGCTTGACCTTCGTCTCTTGTCACAGGGAGTTCACCATCTGTGTCTGCCTCTGTGTCTCTTTCCCCTTTTAAGAGCCCAGTCAGATTAAATTAAGAGTCTACACAACTCCACTATGACCTCATTGCAAAACATTTCTTCATTCTGTCTGCAAAGACCCTTTTTCCAAGTAAGGTCACATTCACAGATACTAGAAGTTAAGGCTTACCATATCTTCTGAGGCAGGATGACTCGATCTACATGTGGGGACACAGAAGGACCGAGGGGTTCATAGTTGCAGTTAAGATGCCTCTCCAGGGTCAAGATATGTTATTTTACAAACAGGAGAAACTCCAAAATGCTGTGATTATCCAAGCTTCCCTTGATTCTAAAAATGAAATACACCTCAAGGCAAAGGAAAAAAAAATCCAAAGTAACTAATTGAAACTGTGATCAGATCAAAACTGCAGTTTGAGGAACCCAGGGTTACATAACTAATAACCTAAGCCCTTCCTGGCCCTGGATGCATTAGGAAGAGTTGCTTATGAAACAATGCACTGGGTTTAAACAATTTCTTCATTCGGGCAGAGGATAGCTCCTCTTGTGTAACTGGTGCTCCCCACCCCTCTCTTTTAAAAAGTGTGCTTTGATAGATATATTTTGGAAGGAACAACATGAAGGATAAGAAAATTGGAAACTTAATTTACTCTCCAAATCTCATCTTCCCCTGCAATAGTTTGAATTTTGAGGGCTCTAGCAATTATCAAAGGTCCTTGCTTTAGGTTAATTGCCAAGTAAAGATCACCACTAAAGATTTTCAATTCGCCATCTCCATCTCCATCCCTCTCCATTACTTCTCACCCATAATTGTACTATAACTGATGCATGAGTCATATTTACAGCTTGATTCTGTCCTCAGAAGATGTCACTTTGCCGAGCCGCTTTGCACATTGATAACTGGCCAATTATTCTCATCTTTTTATCTCTCGGCTCTACTGGCTTCTGTGGATTGAGAAGGCATGTGAATAAGAAACATCTTTCTGGGCTTCCGCACTTATTGGTCCTAGGGAATCCAGATTTCGACTTCTATTCTATATCCTTGAGAGAGAGAGAATTTAGGAGGATCTTCAGAGGAGAGAGTAGTATTGGGAAGAACAGGAGGAAAATAACCTAGAAATTAAATGCACAGAGCGTGTTTGAACACAATAGACTTAGTTCATTATTCCATTTCTTCATTAAGGCTATTAGGGCAAACTGTATTAGCTGAGTAATTTATAAGCAGTAGAAACATGTTCCTCATCATGGTTCTGAAGGCAGGGCAATCAAACATCAAGGAAAGATCAAATTTACTATCCAATGAACACTCTCTGATTCCTCTACTTGCTCTGATTCCATTGTAGAAAGAACAATGGGACCTGTTGGATGAGGGCACTAATCCCATTTGTAAGGTCACAGAATTCTTGTCTTAACTAATTCACAAGACTACATCTCTTAAATACTGTCCTATTGGACAGTGGGTTCCCATGTAAGGATTTGGGGACAATAGCCAAACCTGAAAAAAAAAAAAAAGAATCCTTACCCAAGGTATGCAAAGACTTGGCTTCAGATCCTGCAGGCAACAGGATCTACTGGAATCTAGAAAAATGACTGAAAGTTTGTTTGGACAGTGAGAAACATGAGCAGACATGTAATAAATGATTCCTTTCGCATCAGAGAAGGTGACTCACAACAGAGAGGGTGCACTTCCAAGTAGTGGGCAAGCTACTAAAAGAGGTGACTACCTGACTGCAAAAAACCAGTATAAAGACATGTAAGATGTCAACCATTCAGAACCAGAACCTAATTGACCCTGACCTTCCAATGAGATTCCTCATGCTAGGACACAGGGGACTGAATGCTGTGACCCTCTGAATGTGTGAGGAGGGCTGTTCTATTTTGGATGTGTTGAGTTTGAGGTGACTTCAGGACAACTGAGTGAAGACTGCCTGGGAAGCATGAGGTCACTATCTCTGCTCTGGCATGTTTATAACGAAGACTCCCAAGGGCGCAGACTGATGCTCTGTGTCCTTTGCTGAATTCAGATGTCCTGACCCGTGTTTACTGAACCCACAGTGGTTACTCGGTAAATTCCAGTTAAGATCTGTACACAGCACCTTTGAGGAAAGACTCCAGCAAAGCCATCACCATATCTCTTTAGCCAGAGATATTAAGGAAGTTGCACATTTAAACGTGTTTAATGCAGTAACTTCTAATCAGTATATTCATCTGAAATCAGTTTTTCACGGTGGGTTGCAAAGCAGTGTCAGAATATCTATGAAATGGAAAGAAATTTCAGATGTCTGTCCTTCCAGAGGTTTCAAGGACCCTCAGGGGAAAAAAAATCAGGAAAAAAAAAAAGCCTTTAATCCATAAAATGGGCAAGGAGAAGGGGGGTGGAAGCTCAGAAGCCAAAAGCAATCATGTGGTTTAGATATGCCCCTGGTTGTTATGCTCATAAAAAAACCTGTTTACCGGGGGAAAGTTAAGCTTGAGCCACATTGTGCCCTTACAACCAGAAGTCTTAATTTCTGACTTTCGTTGACAGGGAGAAAAATATGAATAGGTCAGAGGTAAAAGAGCAGTGTGCCTTACTAACATGTGGTTGGTTCTGCTGTGCCTAAAACAGCTGCCCAAGCCCAGAAGGGAAGAACACTATCTGAGCTCTACCAGCCTCGGGATGCACTGGGGGGAGGGACGCAACTCTGGTTTCCAGTTCTGACTGTGTAGTGAGCAGAAGTCTGTTGCTGACCTTGTATAAATCACCTGGCCGTATACATGCTAGCAGTTTCATTTATATTTTTGGATTCCTTGGCACATTATCTCACCTTTTGATCATCTCCCCTGCAGCCCTCATCGAACAATCATACCCAAGATGTATAAAATAGCTGTGTTTTTTTAAATTTTTTTTGGATGATGTGTCTTTTCCTACTGAGAGACACTCCTTTTCTTGTAGCTAATAATGAAAATTACCAGTGTAGAGAGAGCTTGGCTCACTTGTGTCAAGATGATATGAGTTAACTGAAGGTCACTTTGAACATACTTTACACTGCCTCCCAGGCACCGCTGATAAAGGGAGAGACAAAAGAGCAAAGACAAAATTAACTTTTAATTTCCCATGGAAGCCACAGAGAGAAACAGAGTGATGGGGGATGGGGGGGGGGGAATGCCTTCAAACACACAGTGGAGAAGTGCATACTATGCAACTCATCTGATTTGACTTAACAGATAGAACCAAGCATGCCACGAGTTTAAACTTACAGATAAAGTCCCAGTGCTGAGAACTGATAAATGTCAGTGATACCTTTCTCATATCCAATGCCAGTAAAACAGTTTTTCTTCCTATGTTAGGTAAATAAATAAGCAATGAGATATATGAGGTTTCTGTCTGCAATAGTTTTCCTTCTAAGCAATTCCTGATTATAATGCTTCTATATCACTTAGCATATTAAGTTCCAAGTTTCCTGTCCTTTGAATGTATTAGCCACTATGTTTTCAAGTTTTATTTTTGTAATTCTAGAGTATCACCAAAGTGTTAATAAAGAATAGGAGTTTTCCACTAAGCAGGGCTCATAGGGGCTCACAGAGAAGGGGGTGGCAGTCACAGAGCCTGCATGGGTCTGGGCTACGTCCTCTGCAAGTAAATTATGGCTGTTAGGTTGGTGTTTTTGTGGGATAGCTAACAATGGGAGAAAGTGGGCTGTCTCTGACTCTTTCCCCTACTCTTGGGACCCTTTTACTCCTAGTGGCCTGCTTTCCCCAGCCCTGATACAAGAATTTGTGCCTGTTTTGATAGTTAAGCCCTGTTTGCTTAATATCCCTGGGATTCCTGGTCTTTTCAGAAGGGAAATGGAGGAGGAGTGGATCTGGGTAGTGGTGGGGGAGAGAACTGGGAGGAATGGAGGAAAGGAGAATTGCAGTTGGGATGTATTCTATGAGAGAAGAATTAAACAACAACAAAAACAATCTGATTTTTCTTACACCTGACTTATTCCATGAAGGTACATCAA
Source organism: Mus minutoides (assembly GCA_902729485.2). Taxonomy (NCBI): domain Eukaryota; kingdom Metazoa; phylum Chordata; class Mammalia; order Rodentia; family Muridae; genus Mus; species Mus minutoides. The sequence goes on along the minus strand of LR750952.1, from coordinate 78,478 downwards.
TAACTACCTACATGAGCCAAGAGAGGACATGGATGATATATACTAACCAAGGACAGGAATTTCTTATTGCTAAGCACCCCAGCCATGAACGAGCTGTGACGTGTACAGTCGAACAACCAGAGCTCTCAGGCCACAGATTTGGAAAAGCATTTTCTTTTTTTTTTTTTTTAAAGATTTATTTTATTTTATTATATGTAAGTATGCTGTAGCTGTCCTCAGACACTCCAGAAGAGGGAGCCAGATCTCGTTACGGATGGTTGTGAGCCACCATGTGGATGCTGGGATTTGAACTCATCACCTTCGGAAGAGCAGTCGGGTGCTCTTACCCACTGAGCCATCTCACCAGCCTGGAAAAGCATTTTCAAGTGTACGTTTTTCATGCAGACTTTTCATCTCTGTGCTGCAGACCCCAATCTCCTCAAATTTATCATGACGAAGAAGGCAAAATCTGAGCCTCAAAAAATTTCAAATTGGGAATGAAGACATAGGAATCTACACTTTGTTCATTGACATGTTTGTTCTTTATTTTGCAGGTATAAAAATACAACAGTATGCTTAAATGTAATTTGATTTCTATAATTGTTAATTTTTCAAACCCCTGAGTCACCTGTGTTAGCACATTTTATCTAAAAAAAATTACGACCTGGAAGTAATATAGTATTCAAAACACAAAATATTCAAAACACAAAAAAATATGTAGTATTGACTTTAGACTTGACAAGCTCACAAACTGGCAAGACTCTTAACATCCCTCCAAAATGAGTGTTAGAAAGCAATATCAACTCTCTGTTTTAATAGAAAGAAATTTCCAAAGAAGAATATTCGAAACACTATTACCCCCCCTCTCTCTCTCTCTCTCTGTGTGTGTGTGTGTGTGTGTTTGTGTGTGTGTGTGTATACTGAATATCCAGAGTTTCAGACTTGAAACTTCCCATTTGCATAATGAATATTAAACTAAAATCCTGTGGTCCTGTGATTTCCCTTAAATAAGACATCTGGAAGTAATATTAAAATGGGCAGGAAAAGCTGACCAGGGACCTGCCTGCCTCTAATCTCTGACACTGGGTGGAAGGGGCAGGAGGATCAGAGATTTAAGGTCATTTTTAGCTACATACCAAGTTTGAGGTCAACCTGGGCTACATAAGGCACTGCTTCAGCAAAACAAATTAAAACAAAACACCCAACCAAAAGGGGAAGGCATAAAGACACAAACAAAAATAAATGTACTTTCATTTAAATTTTTTGTACCATAGAACTAAGACTTTTAAAAATCATATTCATAGTCAGAGGAAATAACAGAGAAGCAATAAATGAATGTATTAAATAAGTTAAAAATACATGAGCTATCTGTTCTAGGTTGAATTGTATTATCCCCAAAGTCAAATGTGGAAGTCTTTTTAGTACTTCAGGGTGTGATTTTTTTTTTTTTTTTTTTTTTTTGCAAATAAAATCTTCAGAAGACAATGAGTTAAAGAGAAGCCATTAGAGTAGGCCTTGATGTAACAAGGATGGTGTCTATAGCATGTACACAGGAACACACACAACAATTATGAGAAGACATTGAGAAGACACCCTTCTGTCAGCCAAGACCAGTCAGTGTCTGGGACAAAACCCTTCCTCGAGATTTCAGAGAAATCAGTCCCACTGGCATTTCAATCTTGGACTTCTAGCCTTCAGATCTTCAAGACAGTATATTAAGCCATCTCACTGGCTGCCATTTTGGATTTAAATAAATTACTCTGTCATGAACATATGTGTATCATAGCCTAGGTTCACATATACTGCCTTTATCTCTAGATGAACGTCTATGGTACCCTGATTTGAAAATTACCTTTATATTACATATAAACATAATACATTTAACAAATATGCTTTTATAATCCATATGGTATATTATACAATAATATCTTATGAATGCTTAATACATACACACACACACACACACACACACACACACACACACACACACACACACTTAAAGACATTCAAAGACAGAGAGAAAAGAAATTCTGTTTGTGACATCAGTAAATTGAAGTGCCTCTTTTCCTTTATCTTCTTCCTTTCCTAAAACCAATCAATTTTTAGACAAGCAATTATATCTGTCTTAATTTAAGTGGCACTGATGTCTCATAAATCTGAACTCTGAAAATATGTCCTTTATTCATTGTCCTATTTTTATGAATATTTGATTGACTTTTATATCAGAGTTGCTTTCATGCCTTTCATAGGGGAGATGTAGACATCTCCTCCCTCCACTTTGCCCAGGGTCCCAATGACAAACCAAAGACTACTCTTGAGAACCACTGAGTATATTATGCTTATCTACAGAGCAATCGGTAAAGGGTATGGCTGACCTGAAAGATCTTCACTCAGGATGAATGATGACTCCTCCTGGCTGTATGGATGGAGTCTCCCTACATTTGCCTTCATAGCCTATAGTCCAGTCCTTCACTAAGCTCAAAGGTCATGTTAATTTAGGGCAGAATTGTATGCAACTGGTTGGCAGGGGTGGCTATATACTCAGGAGAGGGTCCTCTGACTCATCCCATATTCTCCTTCTGTGAGAGATACCAATAGTCAAGAAGCCCAACTGCAACGGTGTTTTGCAATCAGGCAGTGCTAAGCTCCTAAAGATGGTGGCAGTGTGGCTCAGGGGATAGATCTTTACTGAGGGCACAGGGAAAGCCTTTTCTTTGTTATTCTTAGAATTTTCTGATCTCCCAAAGTCCTTCCTAGTGTCAGAATTTCTACCAACAGTTCCTTATTAAATCACCCACAATGCCTCTTTTCTTCACTAGGGTCTTGTTTGCGACCACCTCAATAAAAGAGACCCCAAATGCAAATCAGAGTATAGTCTGAGAGGGTCCCTGAGAAGGAAAGAAAAGGTAAGTTCATACTATGGCTCCAGATTCCCCTCGCCCTACCCCCACTCCCAGAACCTGTTTATAATTATTTTACCTACTGTAGAAAGAAGACTGGCAGATTCAGAAATAAAGAAGAGCTGTACCCAGAAGCCAGTTCTCAGTAAATCAAGTGGTGCTCCTTCCTGCCTGCAGTGCTCCCCGTGCACAGACTCCTTCCCTCCCCCATTCTTCTTCCTCCTGCCTTCAGTAGACCACAAATGTTCCTACAGAGACCTAACTTCAGTGTGTTTTCTGCGCTGTCTCTCCATCTCCTAGGTGGCTCCCTTTCACATACTAATATTTCACTCTACATAAATCTCCCAAATGGCACTTGTAATATCTCCTAATTACTTGTTCATATATCTGTTTCCCACACTGGCCGTGAAAGTCATTCGTCTCTGTAGTTTCGGTGCCTGAGCGCAGACAAAGGCTTGCCATACAGTAACCACATGATTGCTGCTGCCCCACATGCTGAGGGCACATTTGAATTGGACGTATTTATTTTACTCTTGTATCTATGGGGACATCTTAAGAAACCTTGGGGTGTTCATAGTCAGCTATGTGCAAAGAAACTAATGTACTGGTTTAAGCATAATAGAATAGTCAGTGCTTATATGCGGTCTCCAGTGGGCTTAGCTATAAACACATGCATGCAAATATGACAATTATAAATATCACAAATCTTCACATCTTCACCAGCCAGAGGGTTTTTTTTTTTCCCTTTCATCTGAAAAAGCTGTGGGGGAAGGTCAGTTCCTAGGTGATCTCTAAGGTGCTTTAGTGTCTGATTTTCCTTGGGCAAGGCTGAATGTGAAGCATCTTTCTTGCTATTTTGAGGGCAGGTTGAGCCTGGCACTGCTTCTGTCACTGTGTCAGCGTCTCAGAGATAGCATGCTGTTTACACACAACAGTGCTGCCCTGCCTCTGATAGCTGATCCTATCACACACGGTTATTTCCAGCTGTCTTCAGGAGCAGACAGTTGGCGTGTCCACATTTGCCTGCTTCACTACTGGAGAGGGTACTGCTCAGAGTCAACTCTTCAGAAGGTTCATGGCATCCTGAGCAAGTGCTTGCGAGTTTACCGCCTCATGGGGTCAGATAGCTGCATGTATGTGCTAACTTGGAACCAGGGCTTTTTCACCTTCCCATTATTAGGTTTGCAAATTCATCCACTAGCCAGCTCCAGCCAGAATGAGAGGAGATGGTCCAGGACAGTTGGAAAGAAGTTCACAGTATAGATGAAATAATAGAAATAATGGAAATGTACAAATTTATAACCCGATGATAATATTTTTGTGGGTAAATTTGTGTATAGGCAGAGATCAATAGCTAACTTTGCAAGTGTGTAAGGTATAGTGTAATGAGTACCATGTCGAGCTAAAAACATCCAATGATTTTAAAAGGATGCAGGAGCAGTGTCCTGCTCAGTGCTGGGTACTTTTTTTTTTTTTTAAGTCAAGCTTGGGCATGAAATTAACAACTTAGAAACGATGAGAAGACAAGAGCAAAGGGGACAGCTGAGGGTGGCAGGAAGCTTTGGTTGCATCATCAAAAGGAAAACTGATGTCCAAATGCTCTAGAAAGTTTATTAAAACCTGGTTCTGATGGTGACAGAGAAAGACAAAGCCACCCAGCACAGCTTTAGTGACAACAGGTCTTCACCAGACCCTGAGTGCCAAGGACCAAAGAGAGCCTGCTGTCCGTCAAGGACCAAAGAGAGCCTGCTGTCCGTCAAGGACCAAAGAGAGCCTGCTGTCCGATTCTTCTTCCATTCGTACTGCCAGAACAGCTTCTTCCTCATGCCATACTGGAGAATACGTCCTTTGCAAGGACATTGACAGGATTGGAAGACATGACCTCATTTCCACTGTGATGTCAGCAGCTCCTCAAGAATCCTGAATTTGCTGCTTTAAACTGAATGAAGAAGGCTCCAGTGTAAAGTATTTACTTAACCTCTTCTACCTTAATCTTTTCTTCTCTCTCTCTCTCTCTCTCTCTCTCTCTCTCTCTCTCTCTCTCTCTGTCCCTTCCTCCTTCCCTCCCTCCTCCTTCCTCCCATCCACCTATCTGTCTGTCTGCCTGTCTATTTATCTTTCTTTCTTTCTATCCATCCATCCACTTATCTATCTATCTATCTATCTATCTATCTATCTATCTATCTATCTATCATCTCTTTATCATCTATTATCCATCTATCATCTATCTATTATCTATCAATCTACCTTCAATCTATTGATCTATCTATCTGTCTATCTATCATCTATCATTTATATCTATTTACCTATCTGTGCTCTCAAGGTTTTCAGGATGGCCTAGGACTCTAGTGTAAATAAGAATGACCTTAAACTCATGATCTTGAGTTTCTTTCTACTCTTCTTCCTGGATGTTAGGATCACAGGCACACACAGCAAACCCATCTATATGTTCTGCAGACAGAATCCAGTGTTTTACACAGATTACTTAAGCATTTCCCCAATTGCACTGCATCGCCAGCCCTGTTGGCCCTTCCTCAGTGAAGGGGTCTGCTGAACTGATGCTCGCTGTCCTACAGTGGCTTCGAGGCACGCAGGGTTTCTGCTCTCAGTTCTGCAGACACAAAAATTTTGTTTCTAAAAAAATATTTAAATGGCTCTTTTGCAAAAATAATTAATAATAATAAAAGTGTTTGGTCCAATAGAGAATGTCCATTATTCCAAAGGAACTTCTAGCCAAGCAGAAAAAAATTCAGGCTCCTTGAAACTTCAAAAGAGAAATCATTCAGTATTTTTTTCCAGTTGAAAGAATTACATGCAGGGGGTGAGGTAAGAAGAGGTATTAAATAAATAAAGACTGAGAGCTACGATGAAAGTCAAGTCTCAGTAACAGTTTCTCTAAAGTTTTTATTTTTAAAATTATTTTTAAAGTTATTTTTTGTTTGTGTGGTAACGGGGACTAAAGCCAGGATGTCACACATGTTAGACAAGTTAGTCTGCCGCTCCTCTATGTTCACAGGCCATTTAAAGATACATTCAAACATCCCTGAACTTTCATAAAACGATTCAGTAAAGGTAAAGGAGAGTTATAGAATTGCATTCAAAATAATCCCCCGTTTTATGTTTGCTCCATTTAAGTTTGCAAATTCATAAATAATTGCAAACTTAAGTATCAGAAAAAGATCAAGCCCTCTAATTTTAACCAGCACTTCCAATAATTTCATAAGCTACCGAATTCGTCTTATTTGGTTATAAATGATTGCAGAACATTTTGAAATAACAACCACACCATGTTAACACGCCTGCCAACTGCAATGAAATATCTAACAAATAGATTTTTCTGCCTCGATTTGTTGAGAAAAATGTCGTTATTTTTAGAGAGTCTTGAGAAATTTCTTTCTCAGACGCCTGTTTTTCTAGCAGTCTGAGAAACCTGAGTAAATCCGCTCCGTAAGGGAAGTCAGTCTGATGGGAGAGACTTCGTGGGGCTGGGCTTCCTCATCCTCCGATTCTCTTGGTGTCTGCGCTTTTCACACTAAGGCACATGCTCCTCTTTAAAGAAATCTCCTCATCTGAAATGCAAAAGTATTTATCCCCTGATCAGTGACTTCAGCTTTTTATCAGGCTTTCCTACAGGAAAATGTATAAATAGTAATTAACACCAAGTGTTAGAAGCTGTGCTGAGAGCCTAGACTCCTGATCCCCAAAATATCTCATCCTCTGTGTGCCAACATGCCCTCCTTCCTATGTTATAGCGAGAAAAACGGAAACGTGGTCTTCAGCTTGCTCAAGTTCACAAACATTTGAGTGTTTGGAGTTAGCAAGATCCAAGCCCCACTAATGGAGTCAGACAAAGGAGCCGCAGTATCTCCCAGCCTTCGCTGGCTTCCGAAAACAGTAAAAGCCCTAAAGGATTCCGGAAGCCCTGGTGCCAAGGTAGGGGACACAAATTTAGTATCAAGGATTGCAATCAAAGGTCATTTTGAAATTGGCTGTCACTTCTCTGCTTTATAATTTACATCCTGTATTTAACATTGTAATCCACATGGCATATTTTTTAGGGGACTTGATGACTGTTTAAGTGCTATTTCACTTGGTGAAACTCGAAATTGGAACTTCGTTGGAAAGAAAGATATAAGGGAGGTACAACTGGAAGTGGGCAGGATGATTTCCTCCATGTTTGGGGTTTGGAAGGCACACTACAGGAGAGCTGAGATCACAGTCTGTGTAGCAGCAGCAGAAATGTCAAAGAGGGTTACTGTTGGCAATATCATGTCAGTTTAAAGTTGTATACTATTGTATTTTACTCACATATTAAAAACTGAATTACACGTGTGTTATATAATCCTGAATATTTAAATACACACCTCTAAAAACATAAAAAGAAAAAATATCCATTCTTTCTTATATTCTACAGTGATGTAACCTACTGTAGTCATACCTAAGACAGTAACAACATTCATATCACTAGATTGACAAGACCAATTCAAGTTCCAGTGACCAAGTATGCATACTTGATGATTGTTTTGTCCCAAATTAATATCTCCTGTGCTTTTGTTTCTAATTTCATTTTAAGTTGCTCTGTTGAACTTCCATAAAATCCTCTCACATATTCCTTAAAATTAAATGTAAGTTTAAAAAAGCTAAAACCAAAAATGGGGCCCCTGAGCTGACTCAGTAGGCAAGAGCTCTTGCTACCCAGCATGAGGAGCTGAGTTCAGTGTCTGGGCATGACGTGGTGGAAAGCAAGAACCTATTGCCACAGGTTGTCCTGTGACTACCCTTAATGTTAGGACAATTCATTCCCCGGTGTGTCCTATGGAGACTGACACCCCTACCCCTCATACACACCGGAGACAACTGGTCTAACTGTCTCACATAACACATCCAAACACAAGTCCCACAGGCTCTGACTTACAACTTTGAATTAGTAGAAAAGAGTGCCACAGTAATGCCACGGGAGGAAAATGACCCTTGTTCTTCCAGAAGATTCCAGAACAAATGACTCCAGATCCTCTGCTCTGACACAAAAGCCAACAAAGTTAGTTCTCAAATTCCAATGTGCATCTGTAACAGTGTTTTATCAACCACATCTGCAGGTGGGTCCCATGAGGTCAGAGGTGTGATGGAAATCTCCCCTCCTTGATCTGATAAGGCAGTAAGGCTGTGTGCAGAACTGGACTGACTGCCTGAACTCAGCCACTCAGTAGTTTACAGAGACATCATACACTTTTCTTCCAGATCTCTTTGGTGTGTTTGTTTGTTTCTTTGTTTGTTTCTTTGTTTCGACAGAGTCTCGCTATATTAGCCCAGGATAATCTCAAATGTATACACAGCTCAAGTTAGACTCAAATTCATGGCATTCCTTCTGCCTCGATCTGTGTCCTGGGATTCTGGTATACAGCATTGTGTCAGGCTTCTAAACTGTCCTTAAATCTACTTTTCTTCTTGTCATGAGGGAAACCAGATGAGACTGCCAGTCAGTCTGTCCACACCTGAAGGGGAGCCCTGAGAACACTTGACTACTGCAACGGCTTATAGGGTGTCTGACCAACATAGGAACATGCTTAACAGACATGCCACCTTGATTACGTAACTGAGGGTTGTTCCCTGAGTGCAAGGGAAATCTAAGGGAAGTATGCCCATCCTGGGAAGAGGTCACGGAACATCAAAACATGTGGTCTAGGACCTTGCAGTTTATATACATTAGGATCGATCTCCTCCAGCTCCTGTGTGCCAGCATCCTTCCAGCTCATAAACTGTCTATATTTAACAATAATCCTCAGTGCTCCAAACCTGAATTGCCTTAGGGGAGGTGGAATGGCTGCAGAAGTCTGTATCAACCGTCCCCATTCCCATAGGGTAGGGCTCACCTTTCAGAAGCCATGGCTCAACACACACTGATCTGCCTTCATTTCTCTTGGGGAAACGGTTCTTGGTGAGAGACAGGAGTCAGCGACAAGATGAGAATGGCTGAGTAGGAGAACACGTAAGACACCTATGTCTCCCAGCAATTATCTGAAGTAAAAACAACTTGCTTCTACTCAACATCTCATCTTATGTTCATCTAAGGCCAGAAAAACAATAACTCCCACAAGCCCATAGGATGTACGTATCTTTTGTATCTAGGAAAGAAAAGGGTAGTACACTCCCCAAATGATCTCATTTTTTCTCTCTCTTGCCTCTTCTCTGGCATTTCATGTGCAAATGGTGTCATCTTCAAGAGTGTATGGACTCGGTTTGGTTTTGCCTGATTTTAGTCACTACACCTACCACATATTCAGTGTAGGTATTTACATATATACAGGTAAACTCCCGAAGAAGGCAATGTAGGTTTGGTCATTTGTTCCTTCTTTTGTATGTGTGTTGATGTGTTTGTTTATCTGTCTGTTTGTGATAGATTTTTTACTTTCTATGTGGTTCCAGCTGTCCTAGAACTCAATATGTGGACCAGGCTGGCCTGGAACTCAGAGATCTGATGGCCTCTGCCTCTGTTTCTGCCTACCAAGTGCACAATGTAATTTTTGAGCCAGAAGTAGAAAGCGGTGAATTGTGGGAATGAACCCAGGAACGTCTATTCGGAGAAGACAGCACACTGCTCTGGTATTCTGACTTGAAAAGTTGCTCTTATTTAGAGAACATAGTGTAAATTTCTCTAGGCAATTTCTTTGCATCTGTCTTCTCTTCTCATTTTACTTAAGTCACTGCCTGGAAACCTATGTTGTGATTTCTTTGGTGTCTTTCCCAATCTAGAACAAATCTCCACTGTCCAACCTCACTCTTTCTATCCTGTCTGTTTACCTGCTGGAAGGGTTTGCCAGCCTTTCCCAGTCAGCTCCCCTTCCTTTCCCCACCACTGGCCTCTTCCCAACAGAGAATTCTCCTGATAGCCACCAGGGTCTTGCTTCACTCTCTCATCTGAATGTTCTGGAAACACTTTTTTTTTTTTTTGCTTATTTATTTTTTTGGTTTGTTTCAACATAAGCAATTAATCATGCACATTTATGACCTGCAATCTCCAAGAACATTTCAGGATGTACTCAATGGGAGAGGTCATGGACTAGTAGGCAAAATGCCAGTGCAGACTTGGGATTACTGGATGCCTCAATATTCATGGCCCTTGTAAACACTGCCTGATTATATCATGTATACATAAATGCTCTAGTTTGGGGGCAAGGTAGAAAGTGCACAGGATCATATATAATAGGATCCTCTACCTTCTTGTCAATATGTCAGTATTTGTAATTTTTTTTCAATATTAGCACTATCTCAAATATTGTTGTTGTTTTGTATTCTATTCTAACCAACAATATTATCTGCTACGAATTGAAAGTTGCCTTAGACCAGAAATATTATTGGGCAGAAAAACCTTAGGCTTTATGGTCATAGCTAGAAATGTGGCTATAACTTGTTTTGCGGCATGAACTGGAGTAGCAGCTGAAACTTGAGGAATTCCAATATGGTGTTAATAGAAATGCAGAGTGAGATATAAAAGCAGCCATCATTCATTACAAATTTACATTCTAACATTGTGAATCTAGCATAGACAACATGATTGCTTATGAAGTGTGAAAATCTGATGCTTACTAGTAACTCTACAAATTATTTATAAGTGACAATAACGTCCTCAATAGGCAGTGCAGAAAAAGAATTATTTGTGTTCTTATGGACCTTCAATTCAATAGCGAAACCAACTAAATAAGAATAATATCAGATAATAACTGCTAATCAAATAACAAAAACCTGTGTCAGTGTGGTTATGTTAGATATTTAATGCATCATTTGAAAGTCTTATCTTCAAGAAAAACATGGGTTTGATTTCATAGTTTTTGTACAGCTAAATTTTCAGGATGCAAAAACATGGTACAAATGCTGACAAACTAGAACTGTAGCAAACGTCAGGCAAGGGTGTCATGTGAAGTTGGTTCTTTTTAAACCTAGCACTACGGGTCTGTTTACTTTGGCAGAATTACAGGGTCACATTTTTTTTTAATGTGGTTGAACTATTCTTGAGTAATTTCTACCATAGACTTTCCTTCACTACAAGCATGTATGATCCACCTTCTCTTTTTAATCTTCTCCCTCTTTCCCCTGCTCTCTCTCTCTCTCTCTCTCTCTCTCTCTCTCTCTGTGTGTGTGTGTGGTATATGTGTGTGTATGTGTGTGTGCAGTGTATATGTGTGTGTGGTGTATGTGTGTTCAAGCATATCATCATGTATGAAGGTGAGCAGACAACCTGGGGGATTCCATTCTCTCCTTTCATTGAGTGGGGACACAGTGTTACTGGGAACAGTGGAAGCAAATATCCTTACCCACTGAGCCCCTGTTGTGCTCTCTCTCTCTCTCTCTCTCTCTCTCTCTCTCTCTCTCTCTCTCTCTCTTCGGGTTTGGGCTTAGAAATGTTTCATGCTATATTATAGTTGAATCTGTCTACCAAGATTTCTTGTCTAGTCTTAAGATGGATGTTATCTCTGAGCTTATCTGGTTGTTTTGTAGCTCTAATATTGTGAAGAATAACCTATTTTTATCTTCATCCGAAGTCAAGAGCTAGGGAAAATATCTATTTCTCTTAGAATTCTACTAGGAAAAATGACAACATTTTTTTTCTGAACTCTTCCACAAAGAGATTACAATATCCTCACCAAAAACAAGACTGAGATTTGCAGTCAATTTTTAACTATCAAAATATTTCCAAGAAAGAATAACTTTGAATACAATAAAACCTATTTCCATAAAAGCAATCCTTTCTTTCTGTCCATTCCGACCCAGCCGTGTAAGAGAACAGACACTCAGCTGCAAGGGTGTAATCACAGCAATGTCCCAGGTGACACATTCAACCAGGATGATTGAGAGGAGCTTTAAGGTAAGGTCATTGATTGATAAAGGACTAGATTCAACAGAAACAGTATTCATTCTGTGCTGGTGTAACAATTTATAATCAATTGAATTTATAATCAGTTTTGCTCGTGGTTGTAGGGGTAGGGAATTCAATATGAAAAAGACTGCCAACTGGGCCCAGCCTTCTTCCTGTATCTCCTGCATGACAGAAGGCACCAGAGTGAGTATGAGGCAAGAGCAGGAGGGACAAAAATTCATCCTTTCTTCAAGGTCTTTTTAGCTGTCTCTCAAGATAACAGCTTTAATCCATTCACAGCATCTCCGCCTATCATCTCTCATTAAAGCTTCACTTCTGAAAACTTTTGAATTGGATATTAAATGTCTACATGAACTTGGGGGATGCTTTTGAACAAGAGTACAGAGTAAACTAAAGGCAGTTAGGGACAGTGAAATACCAAGGGGCTGGTTGTGTTACCTTTGCAGTTGAAAGGTAGGAGAAGATAGGTAAAAGGCCGGTAAAATTCCCATTTCGAAAGGTCTCCAGTGGGAGGTGCGGCAGGGGCCACACATGCACTGGAATCCCCTGATATCTCACAGCTTAGGAGAGCAGGAGCTGGAGGAATGAAGGCTTCAGATTCCCCATCCAACATATTAGCTTTTCCTCTTGGAATTAGTAGAAACCAGGGGCTCACAGAGGAGTGAGAAAACCTTTGATGTGGGACACAGGTTCTCACCCTGGGAAAGTAACCATGAAAAGAAAAGAGAGCTTTCCACACATGAAGATCCTAGGGCCCTGGCCTTTGCCTTCTTTTGGAGAGGGGCATAAGGAAGGGAGGAGAAAACTCAAACCTCTTCCTACTACTTCCTGTAGCTCTTCTTTTACTTCATACTTCTGGATTTAACAGAAGAGCTGAAAAAATAAGTCCAGTAAATTTTTTCAAATTCTCCTATCTTTCTTTTTTTTCATTGATAGATTTTTGTCTATGGTCATTTTTTTTCCCCATAGTTAAGAGTCTTAAAAAGATCTGAGGATGCAGTGGAGTGCTTGCCTAACATACACAAGTCTGAGTTCCAGTCCCACTCAGTGCTACACACAACAGGTGAGGTCCCCAGAACTGTAACACCAGCACTTGGGAGGTGTAGGCAGGAAGCTCAAGAGTTCAATGTCATCCTAAGCATAGGCAGTTCAAGACTAGCCTGGGATTCATGCAGCAATGTCTCACAAAACAACAAAACAAAACAAAACAACAACAACAACCACAACCCACAAGTTTTACAATGAATTAAAATGCTTTGTCATCTGGAAGTAAATTCAGTTGTACAGCCCTTTCCTTGAAGGTACAGGTTCTTGTGATCAAAAATATAACTTTTAAAGATTAGAATATTAATGTACGATGTGGATATAATCTAGGTGTACCATGTTAGAAAAAGATTTAACTTTTATACGTTAAAATGGAAAGAAACTGTGTATAATGTTCACTTTCCATTCTTTTTCTAGGGATGGTAGCAGTATTCATCCTCATTAAATAGCACTGACAGACTCCTGAGGGACTTCCCATGTGTGTTTATGTTTCTCTTGCATCTGGGTCTTAGATTTAGTACCGATTTCACTGCTACCATTAGTGCCTTTTAAATAGTACTCTTCTTCGGTCATCTAAAGAACTGTAAGAGCTTACAAGTGAGAACATTTAAGTTCGGAGAAGCTAATAAGTTGCCTCGAGTTGCTCAGACAATATACAGGAGTCAGAAGCTAGTCTGAAACTTTACCCTTTTACACGCTCAATTGCCAAATGGACGTGCAGAAGCCATGAACATCTATCTGCAAAGGGTTTTCAATGAGATCTGGTTAAAAAGCACTAAAGACATTCAGTGTGCTATTATTGTCAGTATGAGCATGATTATGTTGAAGAATAAAAAGTCTCTACCTTGACCTACATTATGGTGTAATGCAAGTTACAGAAACATAGGATTAGTAGACAAATATAAAAGCACTCTATGGGGGTGGTGTCCCACTAAACAATGGATAGAATTGCAATGTCCAGAGACAAAAGATGTCACTCCAGGTGGTGAGAGGATGACCATGAAGGAAAGCAGTGTGGTTGGAATACACGGGTTATTTACCAGTTATTTACCAATGCAGAATTTAATGAAGGGAGCACAGTGAGATGCAGGGAGGAAGAGAAGAGAAGATTGGCAAGGTACGTTGAGCCCTAATGATTAATCCCCATAATTATTACTACCATGCCGTACATGTTTCCAGAGCTTGTTGACATGAGAGATCATCAAGTGTCGTGATGAAATCAAAAACATTGTCTACTGGATTTCCCTGATTTAACAGTCTCATGACTGCACAGAGGAGAAAATGAAGTCGGTGCTACTGATGGGCCCAGTGCTGTTCACTCTGGTGGATTTTCCACAGTAGTCTCAGTGTGAGCCCCTTGAAGTTCAACTTTGCTTATAGCACTTCAGTCAGTGTCCCAAAATCAGTATGTTGATCTCTCTAGGTCTGTCTCATTCCTCCAGAATCCAGTCACAATGAACCCTCTTACTTTATACATTTAGCCTTGGCTGAACCATCTTCCAGCCCTGCCCCTGTCCCTGCCCCATCCTTCTGTGAAACCATTGCCATAGTCTTCTTCACAGACACTGCCTGAGTATCAGAAGAGCCATTGATTTCATCATCCTTTGTGTGTACTTGCCATATATTTTTGTAATATTAAGTCGTACAGATTAAAAAAATGTCTTCCACGTTCCCAATTCCTGTTATAGAGTAGGTCATCAATGAGGGAGTCAGTAAGAGAAAGAAAGAAAGAAAGAAAGAAAGAAAGAAAGAAAGAAAGAAAGAAAGGAAGAAAGAAAGAAAGAAAGAAAGAAAGAAAGAAAGAAAGAAAGAAAGAACAGTGTGGTGGCGTGTTAAAGAACAGTGTGGTGGTGTTTCCTGGGGAAATTTTAACTTGACACATCCCAGCACCAAGAGTTTTCATGTGTCTGTGTTCTGAGGTGGTGATACTTTCATTACCAGTAGGCAGCCCAGACTTCACTGGCAACTCTCTCCGTCCAGTGAGACATTTACAGAGGCAGTTTCTATAGTCTTAGTCTGTCCATGAGTTTGCAGTGGTCTCTCACAGCTATAGCCCCTCTGCTCTGTTTACGATAAGTATTTTCACATGTGCTTTGCTTCAGCTTGTGGATTTTTAAAGGATTATTTTTTTGGAAGGTGAACCCTCTATCCCTTCACTACAGTCTTGCATCCTATCTAACAGATTCTTTAGCTCCCAGGATCTAATAAAAGTTTCCCTAGCCACTCTTCTTCAGAATCATAGTTATAGCTCTTTATTAATAATAATGTTGTTTTTACTTGAAATTGGTATGTAGACAAGGGTGGCTTTGAACTTCTGATCTTTTTACTTTCACCCTCCTGGCACTGAAATTGCAGGTATTAACCTTTGTATCCAAACATGTGGTACCCAGATCAAACCCAGGGCTTTGCCTATCGGGAGCACTCGATTATCTGAGCTGAATTCCCAAACTGAGAGCTGGTATTTCTTCCAATAATTTCTTCCATTCTGTTACTTTCAGAACTCATTGCTAAACTTTATTTTTTTGCGAAGGCCCACATCCATCTTCACTCATGCATTCAAACTACATATTATACACGATCATATTATACATAATGTCTACTGCTGCTACTCTCTGACCAAAAAAAGAAAAAAAAAAGAAAAAAAAGAAAAAATTGAGATAACTAATTTCACTGTTTCACTATCTAAAAAAAAAAAAAGAATAACTCAATTATCTCCATCACTCTCACTCCTGGCCACCTCCTGTAGTCAGAAGAGCTACCCACAGGGTCATGAGCTCAGTTCAGGAGAGCTAGTCCTTCTCCTAACCAGGAGCAGCAAAATTGACCAGGCCCTGATGGTGAAGATCCAGATAAGCTAGCCCTAAAGTTGGGAGAGCAGGAGAGCTGGCCCAGCCCCTCAAAGGATGCACCATTTGGAAGGGTGGGGCTGCATTGACTAGGTAGCACGGTGGAGCTGGCTGTGGGAGCATGGGTATCAGTGAGCCACCCCCAAGAGCATGAGTGCTGGAGAGCCTATCCTGATAGTGACAAAGGGTGGCTGATAGTGACAAAGGATGGCTCAGCCAGAGCAGGGCTGGTGAGAGCTCACCTTGGTGGTATAAATAAGGTAGAGCTTGGGTGCCGATCAGATCAATTAACACCCAGGCCCAGATCCAGGGCTCTCTGAATTGGCCTACCCTAAAATCTATATCATCTGTGAGTAGCTAGGATGCATGAAAGGGCCAGTCCTGTTGATGCAAAGCAGCAGTACTTTCAAGACAGAGGACAACAGCAGGATAACTGGGAGGAGTCCCAGTGGGAATCCAATATTGATGGTGTCACAGAAGACAGAGATCTTATGACTCATTGCAATGACCATTTGCAAATGAAGATGTATGGACAGAGGGACATACTGTGGGACACACTGTCATGCACTACAGCTTCCACCGAGATGTTTCCTATGCTTTGTTGTTGCTGCTGTTTGTTTCTTTGCTTGTTTGTGTGTGTGTTTTTGGGGGGGAGGGGGGTTGCAAGGGTGAAGGGCAGATATGGCAGGACTGGGAGATGAGTAGGACTCGGGATGATATGAAGCACACAAAGAATTAATAAAGAAAAGTTTTTAAAGGAATAGCTTAATTCAATTAAACAGGAAGAGAGTTTTACATCATCTCTTTTCAAATATAATTCCCCAAATAACTAAAACGTTATCTAAAGACAACATATCCTCCCATGATGTTTTGCTCTGGCATCCAACAAGTTAACTTGTACTTGAGGTCATCTGAACGGAGATCTAAATGGGAGAAACATGCTGCAGCTCCACGCTCCTCTTATGAGCCAGGAAAAGAGAGGGGCAGGCAAATCAGATAAAGGATCAGCTACACACTTTATGCAAATGAACAGGATGTTTGCTCATGGAGGTATTCCCACTCACTTAGACCTTATTTTGCATAATTTCAATCACAAAAATCTACTAATATCTGAGATTAGAGCTCCGCAAAGTTATGACAACCGGTTGGAACACAAAGTTCACGAGGCAACTGGAGAATAGGTCACTTCCGGGAGTGGGGGCAGGTTGGAGAGGAGTGTTCTGTGACAGAGATAGAGTTCTCTGAGTCCAGCTGTCATCTTGTAGCATGAGGGTCATGTGAAAGCACAGGAAGGAGAGAGAAAGAGAGTCAAAGTCAAACCAGTCTTGTGTCAGAGACCTGACCTGGTTGCCATGACAACCGGTGAATTGTTCAGCAACATTCAGTGTGACTCATCCAGGCATCATCCTCTTGGGTCACCTGTTTATTCTCATCGCCTGTTTTGGCTGTTCTGAAGAAAGGGAAGATTAGCATTGTAAGAACCTAATGCTGGACCCACAAGGTAGACAGAGTTCAGACAATTCTGTAATATGTGTGAAATATAGAATGTCAGATTCACAGCAGCAGTGAAATCAGTCTTATATTGAATGTACACAGGTATCTTCATTAATTGATGATGCTGTAATGAAATATAGATTGGGTGGCTTATAAACAACATAAGTGCATTTCACTAAGTTCTGCAAGCCAAAATTATGAGACCAAGGTATGAACATGTGTATTGTATTAATTTATTTTATATTGCTTTCTCAAAATGGCTGATCCTGGGTAATTTATAAAGACAAATGTTATTGTTATGTCTGGTGCATAGTTCTAGGAGTACTGAGCATATGATGCAGGTCTGAGATGAACTCAGGTCATGGTGGCCCAAGCTCCTGTACAGAAGAGATTCCATGATGTGACAAGAAGCCAGAGTTGGCAGGGGTGGGGTGGGGGGTGGGAGAGGGGCAGTCAAGCTCTTTTAGAACAATCCATCTTCACAGGAAATCACCAAAAGGATGAGAGGATTATATTAACCCCTTCTGACAGCAATTCCCTCAGTGACCTAGTTAACTTCCACTACACAGCATCGCCCAAGGGCTCTCCCACCTCTTAATGCTGCTGTCTTGTAGACTACGCTTTCAATGCATAAATGCTTTGGAGAGATAGCACAACATCCAAACTATAGGCATTTTGTTCAGTTGGAGTTCTCTGTAGTCTGCAGACAGCCAACTTCTTCTGAATCTTCTCCTGTTAGAATGAGAAGAACTATGCCTGCCCCAAATGATGCTTCATTCATAGTTTTACCCAAAAGACCCAACCTCTTAAAGTCATCACATTAGTTGAGCTTTTAAGATGTACATTTGAGAGGGACTTATGATTGTGTATTAAGTGGCTCTTTCTATTATATATCAAGTGCTTTTTCTTTGGACTCTGTATGGCTCAATCCTCCAGGTAAGAACCTTTCCACAACCACTCCATTTTATTTGTGATTTTTCACTGATATAATATATGGTCCTTCTTCACACAGCATTTTCCCTGAGTGGGCACAAAATTACTTTTGGACTTTCTTAAACCGAACTTCATTTCTTTTTCCATTGGTAAGTCTGGAAGAACCAAAACAATAGCAGCAAGTAATATCAATGTCAATTTTAATGAAATAAGATGCATTTACATAGCTAAAAATAACATTATGTATAAGCATGATCATTATAAATAAAATATTTTTCACCATCTGTCTGTGCCAGACACTTTATGTCAGCACTTTAGTTTTTTCACAACCTAATCACTGAAAGATATGATATCACAGCTCTTCAATTTACTCATATAGAATGAGGTAGTATGTGAAACGAAGCAAATTGTTCAAAATCACACACTTCATTAGGCTTGGCTAGATTATAGTTGGTTCCTCAATGCGTCTAATTTCGAAGCTCTTTTTTCTGTGCCATGCTTATTTACACACACAATAGAACACTGGAGAATTCTAGAGCAATGATGTCCTTCGTTCTCCTCATTCAAGGAGGACAGCTGGTCTCCGGGATCCCAGGTTAAAAGGAAGGATGCTGTTTCCCCTATTACCACAGCTGCCCACCAAGAAGCATGGATGTCATATAACTGTCATTGAGCAATACTTCCCTCTTTTTCTCTTCAAATTGATTCAACTGGGGAAGCAAGTGGGCCAATTGGTTCTAGCTCAGGAACACCAGGTCTAACCAAGCAAAATAACCTCTACCTGAATGCAATTTTACTTAATTTCCCCATCTTTTCCTCTATCCAAGCATCCATGAATGTTTAATCAATAGAAGATTTTTGCCAGGCACTGTGATGTGTGCTAGGGATTCAAAGAAAGAAAGCTTGCTTTCAAAGAAGGAAGTGTTGCATAGAGAAAGAGAAAGGAAACAATCCCATCCTTATGGATGTACCAAAGGGCTAGTGAGAGGCCTTGAGAGGGAGAGATCAACTCTTCTTGGTGGCTGGGAGGAGAGTTCACAAAAGACATGTTGAGTGGCTGGGCTGCCACTATAGTGTTGAAGACTCGGGAAGTTTCTGATAGCTGGTCCAGCTTTGCACAGAGCATGCTGTTTTCACAGGAACTCATAAACTGAAGCAAGCACCAAGGCTCTTCCTTTGAGTGTGTCTCGGGACTGAGGATTGACGGGTGGCACTTCTCATCCCTGCAATATTGTGGAGAATCTTGGCTATGTGATAGGGACACATCTTCCTAGGATTTATCATCGTTCTGAGACATGGTGTTAACTCTTCCAAGTCATCTATATCTCACACATGACATCCTCCACATGTGATCCCAGAACACAGTCATCGCATTTCAGAAGATTCTGGATGACTTGCCCACAAACTTGTGATGACATGCCTAAGCTCAAATTAAAATCCGACCGTAGAATGATGTCCCGCCAGGACAGAGTGGAGACAGGCAAGCATTCTGATGCTTTTTTAAGCATCAGAGCAGAGAAGAATGTGGATCTAGCTGGGCTGGTTGAAAATAGCAGTGTGTGGCCATTAGCAGCTGTGGCTGCAAATCAAGGGTCAATCTCATCTAGGCAGTGTGGACAGGCCTCTCTGACACACATCATTCTTATCGGCGCTGCACGCACACGTGGTGATAGAATAATTAGCACTGTTTCCCAACAGAGAATCAAGTTATGTGTGTAAGTTTACAGGGAACATCCACACAACAGCTGGAAAAGACGCACACAGCAAAACCTACCCATCTCTTGGAGCCCTTCCTTATTCACAGTAGAGATGCTGCGTATGACATAAGAAAGGTTAAACATTTTAGAATCATCTTTCACACATTATATTGATAAATCAATGTAACACAATTCTCATGTTCACTACTGTATTACCATATTTCCATAACTGATCGACCACTGGTGAACAGAATTGAAAATAAATGCAACATTTAAAACCATTATATTATATACTCTTTAGTGTATTGGAATTATTGAAGCCCTTGACAATGTAACATTTTAAGAATGTATTTAATCGTGGAATGACTCTGAAACTTGGTGTTTCTGGACTATGGAAAATCACTGTAGAAAATATGTTTGCCAATTGTCACCGGAAACATTTGCATTAATAACCTTTCATAACAAAACTAAAATGTGAGGCTGATGTTGAGGTTTACTTGTCACAACTTCTTGAGGATCTAATTTTTTATCAGGCTTTCCAGGAGCTAGTTGGACATGAGGACTCCCTGAGGGCAAAGGCCCAGCTTCTTTGGCTTAGCAGTGTACACTCTAGCCTCAGGCTGAAGTGTGTCCCAAAGAATGGGTGCTATGTGCATTTGTGGAATGGTATAATGAGCAAACAGACCAAGCAAAAACTAACCCTGAGTGAGGATCAGATAGAGAGCCTCAGCTGTCTGACATAATACAGCAGATCTGCATGGATCCTGAGCTCATGGTGATCTTCACTTCTCTAAATGTCACTTTCTTTTTCCTAAACTGAACAAGATGCACTATAAAATCCACTTGTGAACATATCCAGGAAGGAACTGATATCCAGTAAAAGGCTCTGCCAATGTTTGTAGAATCCCCTATTCCCCCTCCTGTTAGGACTCTAGGACAATCTTTACTTAATGCAGTGTTTACTTGTTTTAAAGAGTCTTTACAGAAGATATATTTTACAAGACATCAGACTTAGGCCATGAATGCACATCAATCCAACCTCTGGGCTTTGGTCTCCTTTTTTTTTTTTAAGATTTATTTATTTATTATATGTAAGTATACTGTAGCTATCTTCAGACAGCACCAGAAGAGGACATCAGATCTCATTAAGGATGGTTGTGAGCTACCACGTGGTTGCTGGGATTTGAACTCAGGACCTTCAGAAGAGTAGTAAGTACTCTTACCCCCTGAGCCATCTCTCCAGCCCAGCTTTGGTCTTTTTAACCCATCAAATGAGAGGACCAGTGTCCTTCTCTTGATCCCAGCTATTACTAGACCTTGCATTTGAAGTCTCCTAATTTTATTGGATATTCAAGAATTTATAATTATCTCTATCATTAAATCATACACAAAAGCAACACTTTCTCATCACATTGATATAATTGTGTTCCTGGTTGATTACAGTTTCCAAGATTTGTGACTTTTTGTCAAGATTTCTTTTATTGTCAGCTATGGTTAGGACAAATTCTGTCAACATGTTTAAGATATGGGTATTCTGTTTTCTAAAACAGCACAGTTGACTAAGCCAATTGAAGCGGTTTACCTATGACCTAATTAATCTCCTAGTGATTCAGATGATAACTTGGAATCATTTCCAATCCATTGTCTCCATTTTATAGATGCTGTTCAATATTACTCAATAACATTCTTAAAGTATGGAAAATGGATAGGTAGAGCAGTCACATTGGTTGATAGTTTTTAGCTATTAAAATTCAGGATAATTTAGAAAGATCATTGTAGCATAATGAAAATTGTAACTGCATGGCAAAACAAAGCAGATTATTAGACCCCCTAGATGTTGTTTTTTTTTTTAAGGCTGCTTATAGGTTTTAAGATTTTTAAGCCTTTGATTATTTATGAAAGTTTTTTATTTCTTCACCAATTACTGGTTTTTGTTTTTGTTTTTGTTTTTTTAAAGACCAGCTCTCAAAGGCAGGCAGTGCTGGGAGCCTTGCCAGTCTTATAGTTAAATCTGAACTCCTGGGATCTGCTCTCTCATTAGAAATGCTGAGAAAAAGAACATTCCCATTATTAAGGCACATGCAAGGAGAATCCTGCTTCTCTTCATGCACTCTCTTTGTATAGTGACACTGATAACATTCCTATGATAATGTGTGCTACATTGTGTGACAAAGATTGCTACATAATCTTAAGTGTTTTAAACAGTCTTAAAACCAAGGTGGTGATTTCTAGGGTCCATTTTTTTTTCTTTTTAGACAACTGCAAAGTTGGGTCCTACCACATTTAAATATCTCCTGTCTTTCCTAATAGGATCTTGTTTTTCAGATTGTTCTAGATGATAGTGTCTACCAGCTCCAGCCTTTACAGTAACTGGGAGCACCTGTATGCAAAACTGTGTTTTATATTTTTAATCCAAGTTATAAATAGTAAAAAGACATGGTAGATATAAGTCATATTGATTTAAGCATCTGAGTGCAATGCATGTATTTACAATTAAATAGCCCTTAACTTATGAAAAGAAGTTTATTTATACTAATTTTATGTGTACCAAAGTGTCTTGCCTGCATATGTGTATGTGTACCCTGTGTGTACCTAGTGCCTGCAGAGACCAGGACAGGGGGCCAGATCTCCTGAAGCTGATTGACAGTCAGTTGCAAGCTGCCATGTGGGTCCTCTACAAGAGTAACACATACTCTTAAACACTGAGCCATCTCTCCTGTACAGAATACAAGTAGGGTGGTTTGATTGCAAAAGGTATCTGAGCACTAAGACATCAATTCCAAAGCTCACATCTTCACTTTAATTCATTTACCACACATTTCTTAGCATCTAATAAGCATAGAGCCTCATCTAAAATCAATATTAGAAAGAAAAAAGAAAAACAGCCTTAAGCAAGTTCCTGCTGCAAGTTCCACTTCATGGAGTTTGTTTTGCATTTCAAATGGAATGGCAAGGGTGACCTGCAGTCAAGAGCAGAGATCCATGCTACCCAGAGCTGTAGGGAAGATGACAGTTGCAGAGCCTCCTGTAAATATTTTTATCTTATTGCTACCTACAGTTAGCTACTCATACCTAGAAGCAGATGCTGAGGGACTGAGAAGAAAAGCCATGCCTTTGTTCAATCTCACAGCTTTTGACTTGAGCGGTAGGAGATGAGGATGATACAGAAGTAAGTACACATATAGAGGATAGAGAGAAGGCTCAGGGGTTAAGAGCACATGCTGCTTTCACAGAGGACCTAGGTTCAATTCTTAATACCCACACAGTGGTTCATGACCATCCATAATTCCAGTTCTAGGGGATTCGACACCCTCTTCTGACTTCCCTGGGCCAGGCACACATGTGGTGCACACAGACATACAAAGACGCAGATACATGAAATAAAACAAATAATTTTTTTTAAAAATAAAGACAGACAAGTGTTAAGTGCCTTGGCAGTACACAGAAGTCCTTCACAGCAACGTCTTTCTCCTTCCAAGTGCATTTAAAGGAGACTTTAACAGAAATCCGCCCAAGTTGGTTTGTAAATGTTTAATTTCACCTTTTGCATGAAAATGTGCTCCAGTTCATAATGGATTGTTTTTTTCTAAAACTCTTATTTAGTGATACTTTACAAATTTACAATCTCCAAAGAACTTGAATGCAGAAGAATGATTGTAGTATTTCTGTGTTGGCTAGAATACTGAAGCCTGCCTTTCTTTCTTCTTCCTCTTTCCAAGATCCCCCACCTCTCCTCTCTTCCCTACCCCTTCCCTTCCTCCTTTCTATCCCTGATTTTATACCTCCTTCAGTCCCTCTGTCCCTCCCTCCTTCCATTCATCCATTCTGTCTTCCTTATCATCAAGGCTTCACTCTGTGTACCTGGCTGTTCTCAAA
The DNA here is from genome assembly GCA_902729485.2 of Mus minutoides. NCBI lineage: Eukaryota > Metazoa > Chordata > Mammalia > Rodentia > Muridae > Mus > Mus minutoides. The sequence goes on along the minus strand of LR750952.1, from coordinate 54,837 downwards.
ACCATCTCTCCTGTGCTTATAGGCATGTCCCACCATTTGTAGTCTGTCACAGGCATCCCAGCGCTTGTCCTTTTTGTTGTTGACCATTAATCAGTTGATTAAATAATTTATCCTGTCTTAGACAAACCACAGTAGCACAGTCCTCATTAAAGCCCGCCATCTTCATTTACTTGGTGCTAACTCCCATTTTATTTTTATTCTTATAGCAGTGACTTTAGATTTAGAGGAAAAAAAAAAACTATCCCACACTAAAAAGAAAAAAGTTATTCTCATTACTTAAAAAAGATGGTAGGCACAGGGTATTATAATGAGATATGAAAGTAGTACCCATCCTCCGTCTACTCAAATGGAGACTTATTGTAAATTTTTAGGATACCACAGAGATTGCTCGGTGAAAAAAGTGTTTGCTATACAAGCATGAAGACTTGACTTTAACACTAGAATCCTTGTGAAGAAGAAGAAGGAGAGGGAGGAGAAGGAGGAGGAGGGGAGAGGGAGGAGGAGGGGGAGGGGGAGAAAGAGAGAGAGAGAGAGAGAAAGAGAGAGAAAGAAAAGAAGAAAGGAAGAAAGGAAGAAAAAGAAAGAAAGAAAGAAAGAAAGAAAGAGAAAGAAAGAGAAAGAAAGAAAGAAAGAAAGAAAGAAAGAAAGAAAGAAAGAAAGAAAGAAAGAAAGAAAGAAAGAAAGGAAGGAAGAAAGAAAGAAGGAGCTGGCTATGGTGGCATGTGGCGACAAGTTGAGCCTTGGTGCTCAGTGGCCAGCCATCTGAGCTGATTCAGCTAGCACCAGTTCCACAAGAGACTCTGTCTCAAAAACAAGCCCTACAGCCTCTGAGGAAGAACATGTGTACCTGATTTGTAGCTCACACATAAATGCGCATGTGCATCCTCACAGATGTGTATGCCCCCCAAACATACACACTAAAATATGAAATTTTTGAAAAGGAAGCATAGTAAAATCAAGAACTCACATATGCCCTATAAAATCTTGCTTTCCAATCATCTTTGGGGATGCATAAGAGTCTCTCGACCTACTTTGTGCTGCATACAACTCATAGACTTCCCAGTGAATTATAATAATCAGAATATAATTTTTCTTTAATTGTTTTATCCTGTCACAGTTCCGTACATGTATATAATAAATTTTAGTCCTTTTCATCCATGTTTACTTTGTCTTAACCCCTACCTCCTTCTCTTACTGAAAGTGCCTTCCCCAACAATTCCCTTCTTACATGTGTGTGTGTGTGTGTGTGTGTGTGTGTGTGTGTGTGTGTGTGTGTACAAATGTACATGCAAACATGTTTCTGTGTCCCATAGAGTTTAATTAGAGTTGCCTGCAAGGGCAGGAACTATTTACAGAAGCACAGTCATCTTGTCAGTGACTATATCACAGACAAACATGCCATGCTTCCTATAGCTACCACTAACTGTCAATAGTAGCTCAGGGAGGGACAGGATCTAATGAACCCTTGAAATATCCATTCTGTAGGAAGATATGAAGACCTCAAAATTGTTTTTCATATACCTATGCTTACTTTTTAAAGCTTGAGAAAAACACAGGTGAAATTAACTGCTTATCTACTGTCTGCCAATTTAAAATGGAAAAAGAAAACACGTGTTGACAAAGGTAAAATAAAAGAATCAGCCAGAATCAAATAGCTAATAAGTGGCAGCCCAAGAAAAGAGCTGGGTTTCCAAGCTCAGGACAACTTGATACGGAGTGGCTGCTGGAAACCAGAAGGCGGATATCCTAAAACAACCCGCTATGATCACCAACTCAAACTGCTCCTGGCTTTATCACCTTCCTCCAGCCCACCTTTATGGATGACGTAGTTCTGTTTTGACCAAGAGGAAAATAAAAGGCCATTTTGCTTTAGCCAACTTGTCACCCAGATGTACAAAGGGACAACTCTGAAAAGATCCAAAATCTCAAAAAAAGTGCGGGGCGAAATGTTTGAGAGGTTCCTTGTGGGAATAGTATGTTCTTTCCTAAGCCGCAAGCAGAGACATCTAGTTTGGCATCGTCTGATCTAAGGACATCTTTTTATCTGAGCAACTCCCCAAGGTTATAAAAATTAGATAAATTTTAACTGCATGAAGTTACTGCAAGTAATACAAAGCTCATATATTGAGGCTGTGAGTGTGCAGGCAGGCATCGGGAGCATGGGGGCTTCATCCGGGTGAGGACCACCCCGAGGAAGCTGAGGAGGATTGAACAGTAGCATGCAGCTCGTGGCAAATGCAGAAGCCTTTGCTTTGCCCTAGACCTGAAAGTGCACGGTGCAGAGGCGATTTATACACAGTAAAGTCTCACATGCACCAGCTCTGAAAACCAAGAGAAAAGCTGGTTAGAGAACAACATCTAGCCCTCACAAAGACTCTGCTTCCATTTCAGTCACTCTTTGTGTGATTGTCCAGTCTTACAATGCTGATTTGTTGATTCATAGCAGTATGTTTTCAGAGTGAGGCCCTTCCTCACTCCATTTTTTACATTTTTAAACGGTTATTTTATTAAAAGTGTCTTTACAACCAAGACAAGAGGAAAAATCAAATACCACAAACATGAATACAGACACTTCTTATTTAGAAAATATTACAGAAGTACATGTGTGTGGTAGGTACTGAATTCAGGGCCTCACACATATTAGACAGTACTCCACTACTAAGATGTACCCCTAGCCCTTGTATTACATTGTATTTTATTTTTGACACAAGGTCCTTCTAAGTCAATCAGGCAGGCTTTGAACTCATGATCTTCCTTCCTGTGTAAAATAATTTTTCCATGTGCATGTGTGTGCTTGTGTGTGTTTGTGTGTGTGTGTGTGTGTGTGTGTGTGTGTGTGAGAGAGAGAGAGAGAGAGAGAGAGAGAGAGAGAGAGAGAGAGAGAGATTTTGTATGCACCACCACATGTGAACAGATGCTCATGGAGAAAAGAAGTGAGTGTCAGATCCCTGGAAGTAGAGTCACAAGTACTTGGCAGTTAGCCACTGCCGGTGCACTGTTAAGTGAACTATACGACTTCACTTCAACAGGAGTCTGTGCTCTTGGCCACTAAACCATCTTTTCAGCCCATGCTGCTCCTTTAAAAATTTTTCCATTATGTTTTTCTTTACAATGTGTGGATGTCAGAGGGCAACTTGCAGGAATTGATCTTCTTTCCACTATGTGGTTCCTGAGGAAGAAACTTAGTTCTTCTGGTTTGACAGTAAGCACCTCTATCCACTAAAGCATCTCCCATCATCCATTAGCTTGACTGGCTGTGATCACAGGACTGTCCCCCAAGGCCCAGAACTTCTTGACATTTTCTTGTATGCTCAAAAATCTAGTGAAACCAGGGTATGACTACATAGGGCAGAGAAGGAAAAAAAATGGCATTGACAGACTCATCAAAAGAGTTTTCAGTCAAGATTTTAACAATTAGGTTCACTCTCAACCCTTTCCATCTCTTAGGAGAACCTAGAAATAATAAAATGTATAGTTTAGTCTTCTCTGCTTTCTGATTAAATTTCTAGATTTATAGATGCTGGAATTATTAAAGATTAGATACTTAATTTAAGAGTTCAAGGCTCAGTCACCATGGGTTGGTTGAAAAGTGTTACTGAGTTACCATGACTACATCTCTCTTTCAGGCAATGCTGAATATTAACTTGACCTATTACTCTTTCTGATACAACACTCAGGAACTAGCCCAGACTATCAATCAACAGAGAGACTCTTGGAAAATACAAAGTTTCCTTTCACCTTAATAACTAGAGCTTGAGAGGTTTATTTCTTAGCACTCATGAAGTCTCTCATATCTTGAAAAACACGTACATTCCATGTCTTTATTTAATGAAAAGTTTGGTAGGTTTAGCTCATTGAATCCTTCAAATGTAATTTTTAGATATAGTATAAATAACTACTGTATTGCAAAGACATATCATTTTCTCATTGTCATGTATAAAAGCAATTTAATACCATGAATAGGCAAAGCTTAATATTGATTTTGAAAAATATAAATAAACCTGTAATTAATGCTATATATTTTGATTACATATATAACACACACACACACACACACACACACA